>BLKR01004707.1:0-99992 GCA_011170035.1 Teleogryllus occipitalis
AATGTGGAATTTTGAGCTCATTTTCACAGAAAATTGTTGAGTTTCCGAGAAATTTTATTTGGCATTACTTAAATCACATGTACTTATAAATATAATAATGTGAAGAAATCGCATCTGATGTAAATATTACCGACGTGGGAGACAAGTCAAAAAAATTACATTTTTGTAGTTTTTGAAAAAACAAAAGAATAGAGCAATATGGCGTTTATGTCATCGTATAGGGTTTCTTAGGCACTAACACTACCAAAAATTAAAGAAAAAATTTGAATCCGTTTATGAGAAAATTTTGTTTTTGTTATTTTTTTTAGATTGCAAATATAGCACGCACTATTGAGCGAAATCGTTTCGTATCGTATAAATTTATTTTCAAATAAATCTATACGACTTAAATGAAAGAACTATTTATGGACAAATTTCATTCGAAGAACAAATTTCTGTCTTCAAGTAAGAAGACGCCAAAAAAATCAAACCTTTGCAATTTTCGAAAATTCAGAGATAACCGGGAAAATGGAACTTTTGGAATACCTTTATATGTGTACTTTACTCTATCCTTGCAATAAATTTACAAAAAAAATTGAAGCCCTTTGAGAAATTTTTGAGAATGTCCGGGGGGCTTCATGTAAAGTATCCCGGTTATTCATGTAAAGAACGTCGATTTTCCGCAGCATTACAAAACTTTCTCTAGATTACATATATACTATACTCCTTATATACGTATGTATACAAGAAAGTAAAAATCATGATACTTTCACTAACATTCCTGGAACCAATGTCAGTTGATTTAAATTTCGATTATTTTTTAACACGCATAGGAAGTTAGTTAATGTTAACTTGATATCGATTCATTTTATATCGATAAAATGAAGTCATTGATATGAATGAATGGATATGAATGAATATAATGAATATCGATAAGATGGAAGACTAAGACGTTCTATCCTTTTCTATTGTAGCATGTGCTAACATCCTACGTCACCCTTAACGTTTTTAATGCAGTGTTTTCACCAATATCATAGATATTTGAAATATTGGTGTTAAATTTAAATTATTGAATAAAAAATATTAAACGAATCTTAAATCATACATCATTAATTAACGTAGACATAAAATTCGGGTATTTAAACGTAGTAGGAAGTCTTCATCCTGGTATACGGAAACTGCATTAAAATCCTGGTAAAAATACCAGGATCCGTACGTCTGGCAACACTGACAATGAGTACAAAACACTGCGGTTTTTGCTTTTCAACATTTTCCCACTAAGATAACGTTTTCTTTGGTTATCGTATTCTTGGATTATCACTTTCGATATCAGTTACTGGAGAGCCACTTCCTTCCGTTTCTGGTAGATGGTATGCGACTGTTCTAAAACAACGCATGACTGTAAAAGGTGTGGCAATTTTGAGACAAAAAAGTAGAAAAATGTATCCACATTTGCATATTAATACACAAAACGAGATATAAGATTTTTTCTTATATGTACTGAAACTTTTAAATATTGTACGCACCTCCAAATATTGTCATGTAATGGAATATGCTACAAGTACAAATAAAATGCGACAGTTTGTATCCTTCTTACTTTATTTTAAAACTTTATTCTACGCAAATATATTTGAAAATAAATAAAGTAAACATCGTAACAGCAATGGATGTACTGAAAAATTTATCAGAATGCAGTAGTGTACCGAGTACAACTCGCGACTGGCCTTGGTACAAATCGGGCTGCGATCGGAGGATCTAGAATCACTAGTTTCCTTAACACACACACATATGTGTGTGTGTATATATATATATATATATATATATATATATATATATATATATATATATATATATATATATATGAGAGGGAGAGAGATATGTAAAAAGGTTCTTGCGATGTAAAAAGGGGAAACAAAACGATTGGAAATAGCAAATACTGTTGAGAAAGACCAATGCGTTTTACTCTCTCAAAAAACAAATGTCAGAATGCTTTACGTGCAGCGTTGTGCCTGTCGCTCGTCCTTGCTACGTCTGGACGCGTGCATGGCAGCGAGTGTGGACTGAGTGGATGCCGTGTCGCGCAGAGATTTTTCCGGCCGGTGCCCGCGAGATCTGATTTGCACCGCTCTGGTGGCGATTTAACGCAGTTGGGGCAAGTGAGTCACCCGGCCGCGGTGGCGCAGCCCCGCGCCGGCCGACGCGAACCGACGCTGCGGGGATAAAGCCGCGTTAACACACTTAAACAAGCGCCGGCGCCCACTCTGCCCCGCCCCGTCCCCGCCTTAACTTTTTCAGTGTTTCCGCAATTTGCATGTTAATTGCGTATTCAAATTGTGTGCGCGAGCGCCGAGTGGGCGTGGCGTGGCGTGGCGGGGCGGGGAGGAACGGTCGCGCGGTTGAGTTTTGAATATTCGTGCGCGCGGGGGCGTGATGCGCTGCCGCGCTCCCGGCGGCGCGCGCCAGAAACAATTTGCCTCCGCCGCGCGAGGCGGGACGGGGCAGGGCCGAGCGGGACGGGCCAGAGCAGGACGTGATGGGACTCGAGTGGCTGGGACGGGACGCGGCGAGACCCGGAGGTTCTACAAGGTCAGGGTCATATTTAGGGAAATGGAAACAGTTTCTACCAATGGGGAAACTGCTAACTACTATGTATTTTCATTTGCGCGCTTTTTAAGTACGTATAATTAAATAATCGAAAATATTTCGGAGGCAGTGTAGCCGAGCCTGACGCATACAATTGTATTTCATGACTTGTCAGTAATGAGTTAGGAAGAAAAGGGGACATAAGGAACCAGAACAAACGTTACGAACCTTAGATTACAAAGGTGACCTGTACCATAGGGTAAAGATGTCTATGCCTGTCTATATTAGTCTATGCCTGTACCAAGCATAAGTACTCTAGTGTAGTCTGACAGACTATTTTGGGTAAAAATAAATTAAAATTCATTTTTACAATGAAACACTAAATTAATGGATTGAATCTGTATTATAATAAGTCACAAAATATATTTTAAAGTTTTTTTTGGGGTCATCTAAATGACTTGACTCTCACATGAAACACTTGCTAGGTGCTGTCTACTCATGGTTTTTGAGAAGTGTCAGAAGTAATATGACCTTATTTATGATCACTAAAGATAGAATTTTCGTGTAATAAAACTCTCTAAAACGTGCAGTAAAAACACCAAAACGTGCAAAAATGCAATAAAACCATCAACACTTTGGAAAAAGGTGTTATGTAACCTAAAAACTCTAGTTAATCCACTTATCAACTTATTTTTTGTATTTTGAACGAGATATTTCAGGTGAATGACTATATTTAAGTTTATACACATTATTTAAACAAACCATTTGTTATTTTCAATACTATTCGCACACAAAATTAAATTAGCATAAAAACAAAACAGTAAGTACAAAAATAGAAAAATACAAACATACCTTCAGATATAAAAAATAATTAAGTTACACAATAAATGCTCTTAATTGCTTTTATTATGTATAATTTACAATTAATATTTGCATTACATAAATCATAATTATATATTTTCAAATTATTTTCTGAGAAATTATTTTCTTGAAAATATTTCTATCAACAAATACAGTTCCCGACTTCGTTCTACATTTATACCTGTCTGTGTGCTGAGCCCCTCTTTACGTACGTGTACACGCTGCTAAAACGGTCAGAAAACGTTCGTTCTCTCTTGTACCTCGTAGGGCGACGACTGTTCCGAGAAATTCGGTGAATTTGAAACGCAGTGCAGCTTGTCGCAAACTTCGTGCCCGGACGTAAGGTCAAATGTGACTAGCTCTCGTGTTGGCAAGTTCGGCGAAGACTGACAAAACGGATATATGATCCGATTGGGAAGACCCCCAACATGCGTTTGCTGAGCGGTCGCAACCAAGGGCCGCGGGCGCATCCCTGCTCCAATGACTCCGAAATTTTAATAGGCAATAGGCATCATGAAAGATACAGACGCTCAGTTCTTAGGGCATCAAAATGCAGAATTAATACATATTAAACGGCACTAGGATTTCACAGACCTCGCGAATGCACTGCTGGGCTATGTCATAAATACTTTTTTCTTAAATGAAACTTTTAAAAAAGATAAATTAAAACAAGTTGATTATATAAAAAAACATTTTATGCAATAAAACTACCCTTCTGCGTTTTACCTTTCTGCTACGAAGCGAGGAAATGGAAGTAGCCCTAATTGTGCTGTTTTTACATTTCCAGACCGTTGAATGTTTTGAAATTCACTGTATGTGTTATTTCTAACACTGCATAAAATTAAGTATACTGAAACGGAAAGAAAAAAATACTATATCGTAATATATCTCTAGTTTTCACCTGGGGTAGTCATGTTTACACACACACCCTGCTGGATACTTTGTATTTTGAAAATGGAACAAGAACAATTCAAATCTTACCATTGTTACAAGAAGGCAGTTTATTTTGTTGTTTGTTTCATTGTGATTTTGAATTAGGTGTGTCAACAATGAACTAAATGCAGTCAATACTTCCCGTATTATGCTTTGGTATTCAGTGGTGTGTTTCTTCAGTCTCAACATGGCAAAATAATACACTTATTAGTGAGTTTGAAAACATTATAAGTATCGATAACACTACAGATAAATGGCAGTAACAATTGAAAGATTTTAATGGCTCTATCACTAGTCTTAAAAATTTGGGTTGGGTAATTGAATAACCCAACTAATAGAACTAAATGAAGAAAACCCGTAGGTAGCAGCAGGGTTAATTATTATTATTATTATTATTATTATTATTATTATTATTATTATTATTATTATTATTATTATTATTATTATTATTATTATTATTATTATTATTAATTAATAATTAATAATATCAATTATACATAAAAAGAGAAAATTGTCACTATTACTGTTCATATTAGACGAGTTTGACCAGAGCCACACTGTGAGAGAATAATATCAGAAAATGAGAAATTGAACATATTTACTGAAATAAAATATTTTATTATTTAGGGCCGCTAGGCATCTTCGGAATTATTCCGAGGGATCACGCCCCCCTGGCTCCCCCTGTGCGCACGCCTGTGAACTAAGAGAATAAAGACACATTCCGCGTTCGCCGACCAATTGCGAGCAGTAATGTAAATGTAATGTAGTATGAATGAATAATGTAGTACGAGATCAGTAGAAATAAGTGCGAATCAGCGAGTGAATTAAAGTGTGAATAAGTATAATTAAAAGAAGTTCAAACGTAAAACATCCTTACAATTTAAACATTTGTTAGACCTCGGGAAATTGAGAAAGCGGCATTCTGGAAATAGGTTAGTGAAGGCATGTTAGCAATAAAGATGGCTCCACACATTCGTTATTCGGCGAACAGCGAGCAACCACTCGCCGAATCCCGAGTAGTGTGGATGAGTTGCTTGCCAAGTGATGAACGTTCGGTGCTCGCCCTACCCACGGCGTGTCGGTCTTTTGGACACATGAAAGGGAGCGAACATTCGCTGAACACATCAGCTGTTCGGGATTGGGCGAGCGGTAGCTCGCTGCTCGGCAAATGCCGCATGTATGGAGCCTCCTTAAGATAGTTATAAGTAGGGGGGCGGATTTTGATAACCAAACACATAGCCAAAAATGATCAATAAAATGTTCTTTAAATGCTTTAAAATCAAAGGAAAATGACGTAAAAAATCTTATCAAAGTCAGTTCGGATGAACAACTCAAGCTACTGGTTACGTTACTGAAGTGATCGAGGCTGATTCTATTCGTTCTAGTGAAAGTTGCAAACTTTTGGTTTGGACTGTCCTTTACCAGAAAAACTCTGTCTTTAGTTATCCCGAAATCGGCCGAACCAGCAATGGCGCTGGCATAGTCTCAAGAATTACATACACACAACGGCTGTCAAAACAATTTCTGAGCGAACAAATCCAATAGGGTACTGAGTAATTTTGTGAAGAACATTTGTCGCATCTCGTAAATATTATTTGAAGCAAATACCATTAAAATGACATTAAAATCGATGAAATCAGCGAAAAATGCATTAAAATGACGGGAAATGATAAAAAATGTCTTATTAGTTGAAATCGTTAAAAAAATGCAAAAAATGACGTATAAAAAGGGTCATTTCCTTTTGTCATAACATAAAATGAATTTCGATACTAAACGGCATTGTTCTAAATTGAAAAGAAAAAAATATCATTAATTTCATTAAAATCCGCCCGCTAGTTAGATGATTAGCTTTGGCAAGGTTTTTAATTACGCCCCCCCCCTGTCTTAGCCGCAATAGCCAGATAGTGCTGCCAGATACACGCTCAATTTGACTGTCTTGAGAAAGAAAACAAAGTACTGCCTTGCCAGGGATACTGGTGTAAGGAAAATAGGGGAGGGGGAATCCCGAGCACTCGAAGTGCTCAGTGAATGTTCGCTTCCTTTGATGTGTCAAGCGACTGACACGCAGTGGATATTTAACAGCAGGGTCAAATCAAGAGCGACAATTTTTTTAATTTTTTTGCATAACAAATTAGCACAAAAAGCGACAAATTTTGACTCTAATTTCAAACTATTTTGAAAACTTCGCGATGCTAACTTTACGGACCTGTGGATATGGCAAACACCAATGTTCGTCACTCGACAAATAGCAAGCAACCCATCCACACTACTCGGGATTCGGCGATCGGTGTTTCGCTACTCGCCGAATTTTGACGGAATGGGTGAAGCTGTACCGGATACTAACCGAACCGTTCACTAAATTCGTTCGCTCCTACTTCACCCAGCATGCAAACAAACGCATGTGATCGCTGCTTGTTCTTATTAACTGACGGACACCGCACTCCTTTTCAGGGCGCCGTGCGCTATACGAGTTAGGTCCCTTTCAAAATTGATTAATTTATTGACAGTCTACAGTAGAGCAACTACTCTACACAATCGAAGTCGATATTATTTTATTTTCTGCTTTCTGCTTGTGATATCGGACTCGGAGCATGACCTAATAATAACACAGCGGTCAAGAGTACTCTGAAATAACATTCGTTCGCCAGAGCGTCCGCGCCGCCCCACTGTGCACGTGGACTGAGGTACGGCCACTTTCAGTTCTAAAGGTGGCCGTGACTGAGGGCTATCAACGTGTTTCGGCAACTGATTTTTGAATTGTGGGAAATCTGATTCGGTGTTGTTGACGTTCTTATGCGAAGAAATAAAAGTGGTCATCTTCGTCAACATAGTATTTTTTATTCAGATAGCCGGCTTTCGACGGCTTTGCCGTCATCATCAGTTTCGCTACTTTCGGCATAAGTCTGTAGACTGTCTATAAAGCAGTGAGACTGATGACGGCGAAGCCGTCCGTCATCATGCCGTCGAAAGCCGGCTATCTGAATAAAAATTCTATGTTGGGGAAGATGACCTCTTTTATTTATTCCCAACTGATTTTTGACTAGTTGCAGTTCCGTTCTTGAATGAGAATGTTCTACAAGTGTGTACTGTATTCGTCTTGTTGGCAAACGTGGTGTTTGGTAACTGTGGTAAGTAAAATTGATTTTCGTAAGGGCATCTAAGACAATGCCTGAACCAGTTCCTGATAGTCAGGTTTGAAACATTCGAAGAGGAAATCTGTGTCAGAAGTGTTGAGAACAAAGTGGTTTTGCATATTTTTTGAAACAATAGTGGTTAAAATCTGCACCCGGGGGAAGAAATGACTGAATTGACAAGTGTCAGTGATGTAGGTAAAATGCGAAGTGATTTATGGGTCACCGGAAAGTTCACTATTCCATGTAAGAAGAGAAACACAGCAAAACCGGTGCAGGGTGAATGCGACGAATTTTACAAATCTGACATTCGTATTAACATACATATTTTTTTTCGTAGGAACGAACTGCCAAGATTAAATAAAATTTTGAAAGTGGTTAATGAAGATTCCGGTTTGCCTAATTTAAAAAAAAAGTATGTATATTCTGTTGCAATTTTTCACCGCCACCTTGCGATGGCACATCGTAAATGTAAGTACTCTCATAATTAAGCAATTAATGCATGTATCTTTAAGTTGTGACTCGTATTTTGGGCGTATTCAAAAAGTAAAAGTGAAAATAATGCAGTAAACCTTCGGTAGCACGAACTCGCTTATCACGAATTTCGCTGAAACAGGAACAAAACTTCGGACCCGGCAAGGGAATACCGTAATATGGACATTTATAGTACTCTAATAACACGAACTCCGATTATTTCGGTCTCTTGGAATTTGTGTTAATGAGGGTTTACTGTATATAACACTTCCTCGCGTGTGAGCATCATTCCTGTGACACTTGTTCGCATTTGAGTATGATCGTGGTGCGAAAGGCGCAGTCAACCATGAACTACAAAGCAGAGGCATAAACACATTACAAGGTGTTTATAATTGACGCTGAGTAAGGTTACGGCGAACGGACCTTAAACACTCACATGCTTGCAGGTCCGACGGTTGTCAGTTAAACGGGACACGAGGGCTGCGCATTACATTCAGGTAACACTAGCCCATGGACGGACTGCGAACCTCAACCTTCGCTTCCAGGCCGCGAGTCTGCGGACGATGTAGCAACTTCAAGGCACGCCTGCTTTATCTGAAAAGCAGGCCTGACTTTTTTATAACATGATTTTTTTTTGTTTCCGAGGCCTGACAATAAGAGCTTTTTCTGTCAAAACTTTTCCGTTTTCCACCGATTTTTATGAGATTTTACGAACAAATTTGTTCTTAATCAAAAACACATACTGACAAATTTGTAAGTGCTTTTGACAATTAGAACTCGAGTTATGATCAAAGTTATGAAGTTTCGCCTGTTTACCTTCCGAGGCGATCATATAAGAGAGATGTAAACTGTCAAAAATTTCTGCATTACTTTTAATCTAAAAGTACATGAAAGTAATTATCATGTACGTACATTAAATTTAATGTAGTGTACATTAAATTTAATTTACACATGTACATTAAATTTAATATACACGTGTACATTAAATGTAATTTGCACGTACTTGAAAGTTACTGTAGGATACGTTAAATTTAATTTACGTTCATGATATTACGTACATATAAAGTAAATTCATGTACTTTTATATTAAAAGTAATGCAGAAATTTCTGACGATGTGCTTTCTACTTCTCCTTCAAGTGCAAATTCTTCTACTCCTAAAACGACGTGGCAACTAGTACAGATGAATGATGTTACATATTTACAAATTTCGTATCATTCCTATGGAATAATGAAATGATGAATTGTAATTTAGAGAACAAATGGAGAGGCCAAAAGGAATATGGAAGAATGAATAAATATTTTACTTTCATTAATAAACAAAAATTTATTTTATTCAAAAATACAAAACTATCAGCACTTGAGAAATGAAAAATTCACAACTTATTCTCATCCACATCTTCACTATATTTTATCCATATTTTTTGCCAATTTAAAAACTGCAGAATCAAATTTTTCCACCTTTTTAATGGTCTTTTGCCTCCTTCTGTTGGATTTATTTTCATTTCCCTGAAAGAAATAATTTTATTGTTAATAAATAATATTTATTCAGCATTAACTTTTTACACAGTTAAACAAATAACAATAAAAAGAACTGATAACAGACAATGGATTTGCTTGTACATTGGCACTGACTACAAAAAGGAGGAAGATACAGGCACAATAAAAGAACAAAATGAGAAAGAAAATTGATTTAATGTAAAATGAAACTATTAGTAATATTATTACTAGATGGTAATATAATTACATAATGTTACCTATCTTTATTCTTTAGTCATTCTAGAAATTACTAAATCAGAAAAACTATTTTGTTTGTAAGGATACAATCCATTCTCTAATTAACAAAATCCATTTTGACAATGTTTTCTTTAATGCAGTTTTTCTGTTACTTAAAACTGAGAGGAATTGCCAGTTTATTAAAAATGCTCAAGGTTATAATATAATTTTTCTCAAATGTTCTATCGATCGTAATAATTTATTTAATGAAACATTATTTTTAATTTAATGCACAATAATAATAAAACTCCAACTTACCTTCGTATGAATTCGACGGTTGATTGTAATTTTGCAGAATATGTATATCTAAAAACGTAATAGCTGGCAAATAATATTCTCACACCTTGAATATCGTCTTTACAAAATACTGAAACATTTTTGTTCCAGGATCACAGTTATTTACATTGAACTTGCTATGTAACACTGATTTCCTGAACTTCAGTTTTTTGTCTTAATTTGTTTGGTCCATTGTTATATTTAAACAGTCACTTGCAATCTGCAGCACACGTACATCAAGGGGTAGAAATTAACCAATTTCACATTTCATGAAAATAATATTATATCATTTTAATAATGAAAATTATATTAAATAAATAATACTAATTAATAATCAGACTTTACCTTCACAAATCCAATGTTCCTGAGTTGCTTCTGCTTCTCTCGATGTTAACCGCCTACCACTCTAGGAAACTGCTGTGATGAGAACAGGAAGTGGGGAATTTCATTTATACGTTTCACACGTTTTCATATAGAAAAGTTATGACGTTATTTTCATTTTACACACGTTCTAGAAAAGACTACTATTGCCCTACCACGTAAGAACACGACTGCAACGTTTCAGAATACGAATGAATGCGAAACACTTTGAGTACCTGAAGTAGGCATGTTGGGAAACCCGTCAGCCTTTGTCTTGCCTGCAAGGGACAGGAAGCGTTCGGGATTCCCTAAGCCCCCGGCTTAGCCAAGTCGACGAGACCCGAAAACTGACAAACGTTACAAACACGCAGCACGACTGGGAATACTTTATGTTCAAATACAATATTAAACTAAATGGTTCTGTGGAAAATTAAAAATTATAGTACATAATAAAATATGAAGCTCAAACAAAAAGTATATTTTAAATTTATTATACCTCCGTTTAAATAGTGGAAGAAAATATTTTTAAGTTTTTAAACAGTATGTACTATGTTCCATACGTTCCGTAATTATTTATCAAATCTGGGTGAATTTTAATTTAAACATTAAATATGACGAATTATATTAATCTCTATTTAACGTAAAAGTACTATGTTTCATGTACTGATGAACATTAAATCTACATTGATTTTAATTTAAGCATTAAATTTAATGTACACGTACGTTAATATCCCCTCAATGTACAAGGTACATTGATTTTCATGTACCGTCGTATATTAAATCTACATTGATTTTAATTTACGCATTAAATTTAATGTACAAGTACATTAATTACCTTTTAATGTACAAGGTACATTACTATTAATTTAGTCGGACATTAAATCTACATTAAATTTAATGTAATTTCTGACAGTGTAGGCCGCGAGCGGGTGCTTCTTCAGTGGCAAAGGATCAACCCAGACCGATGTCAGCAGCAGCGCCTTGCCAACTCAAGTGCGAAAATCAGCTTTCAAATTAGTTGAGGTTATCAAACCCGAAATTTGGATCTGCTGCACTTTCGCACCTTTTTCATTTCAACACCAATTTTACATTCATCACAATTTCATCTGGTTAGAAACAATTAATTAATAGGAAATATTACAAATTTATAATTATAATATTAATTTGCTTTAAAAATTATGATTTAGAGAGAAAATTTGTAGAAAAGTAATGTAAATATCCAGTGATCTCCTTTGTTAATGTTGTAATAATACTATTCCTCGAAAACACGCTTGCTACTTCTGTTGAAGAGGTATTCATTATTTTACTACGGATTTCAAAACCACTAGTATTGAAAAAGTCCATTTACGTTTTTGAATATGCACTATCTTACAAATTATACACGAAACCAACAATAAAATGATACCAGTGTCTACGCGATACTATACTCTGATTTTAACATCGTGGCACTAACAGATCTCGAGCTGGAAGCAAATGGGGTATTGTCATTCAATTGGGAGCTCCAATACCAAAAATTTAAGTTGTAATGAAGCTCCGTATTGGATGACCTGTCTTCCTCTCCGCCCAACTTGTGACCTTTAAGAGCCACTGTGTTTAAATCCGAGTATGTGGTGAGTTTTCTATGTATTACGGTACGTATTAAACAATATTGCATTTATGTATACGAGTGTCTAGGAAAATAAATATCTCGCTCTATTTGGAATCCAGTGTCCAGACTACTGCTCGGAAATCTGTGTTCCCACTTCTATTGGTGATCGGACAACGGTTGGGGTCCAAGGTCGCGTCTGGTGTCGGACGTAGCAACGGTCCGCGGCCCCCGCCCCTTGCTCATGCCGCCTAATGGCCGATGGAAACAGTTACGCACAATATTTTTGCTCGTACCTTGAGCTCTCATTGTACAACGCACTAAACAATTCGACTGTATGCGTTTTCGATGATGAATAGGGGCAGATTTTGATGACCTAAAACATCGACGAAAATGATTAATAAAATGCTCTTAAAATGCCCTATAACAAAAGAAAAATAACGTAAAAAATATTATCAAAACCGTTCGGGTGAACGACTCTAGATGTTGGGTACGTTACTGATGTAATCGAGGTTTCTTTCATTCGTTCGAGTGAACTGAACTTGCAAACTTTTGGTTTGAACTGTTCTTTACCACGAAATCTCTCTTTAGTTATCCCGAAATCAGCGGAACCGACAATGGCGCTGATACACGTCACAAGAATTACATACAACGTCTGTCAAAACAATTTCTGAGCGAAAAAATCGAATAGGCTACTGAATAATGTTCTGAAGAACATTTGTTGCATCTCGTAAATATTATTTGAAGCAAGTGCCATTAAAAATGACATTAAAATCGATTAAATCAGCGAAAAATATATTAAAAATGACGGAAAATGGTAAAAAATGACTTGATAGTTGAAATCGACAAAAAATGCAAAAAACTACGTATAAAAATGGGTCATTTCCTTTTGTCATAACATAAAATGAATTTCTAAACTAAACATTGTTCTAAAGTGAAAAGAAAAAAATGACATTTCATTAAAATCCGCCCCCTAACTATGAACTATATGCCGACGTTGTCTCCCAAAATCCGTGTGTCCGACCAGGAGTTCCGTGTGACTGACCTGTAGCTGGAGCTCCACTGCGGCGGCCATGGCGTTGTCGTCGTGGCGTGTGGCGTGGTGTGCAAGAGGACTCTGTCGATTGCCTGTCGCCGCCGCTGCCCGCGCACTTGTCCCTTCGCCTCCCCTCGCCTAGCCCTCGGCCTCGCGCCCACCCGCCCGGCCGAAAACATGGGCCAGGGCGTGTGCTAGGGCCCCACACCCGGCACTCGTCAATCGACACTTGCGATGGGCCACGGCTAAAATACCGCGTTGCCAACTCGCCTCTGCCCTTGACGCGACGCCGCTGGGCTGTACTCCGGTTTTCGTAACGTGGCGGATGACATTAGGTCATTTTTACACCTCCCGCCTTCTAAAACGAATCTTTTTAATTAATTCGCGAACGTCCTTCTCAACGGGGCTCATGGCCTCAAACATGTGCTTATCAGTGTTATAAAGATTCATTTCATAAGGTAGGAGGTGTAAAAATGACCTAATGTCATCCACCACGTTACAAAAACCCATGTATAAAAGGGCTGCGGAAGAGTTGCGCACGTTTTTCTTGAGCCCCGAATATTACCCCCCCCCCAATCTTTTACTAACAAAACTGAATACTTTTCTCTCAGCCCAATGATTTGCCAAATATGACTTTTTAGGCCGATTTAAGCAATAAGGCTTTCCATATCTCAAGATGTTAAAATATGTTGTTGTTTTTATAAGACGAGAACACAAAGAAAAATTACTGAACATTTTTATTGTGAATTTTTGTATGATATAATTAGTATATGATATACGTATACTTTTTTTCTTTTCAAAATTGTGGTATTTACATCATTGGTTTTCCTTCCTCAGAGTTCAAGTACTCCAGCCATTCCAAACATTTGGCGATATGACTAACTTGAACTGAAAATGGTGGTATTGAAAAGGGAGAGATTATTAGTATGACTCTCTGAACAATAATTGCCTGCGTGAAAACGAAATTTCTAAGAATACAACCATTCTGAGATTAAGTAAGCAAGCAAACATAAGAAGTTCTTGGTGTGTTCTCATATTACTATTCGAAAGTATAGTACAGAGCCTTATGTAGCCAAAGATTTTTTATCGTTCGCGCTAATTGTTACCAAAAAGGCGATATTAATTATCCATACAATTACATACTATCATCGAAAAAAGCAGGTATGTTTTCAAAAATAATTTCGATACAAAATTGTTTAAAAAATTGTACGTTATTACGTTTTGTGCTTTATTTTTTGGGAACATATATTTACGCTTTTAAAATTCGTATTTTATGATCCCACAACTGACCACAGATTTGCTAATATTATTAAAACCGTTCTTTTTACTCTTTTGGACTATAGTTATAACGTTTATATTGAACCCGAGCTGAAGGGAACTGGAGAGGGAATAGGCAGTATCTTGCGGTACATACTCCTGTACAAGCCGAGTAATGGTAGGGAATGCGGCTGCCGCTGCAATTCGCGCAGTGCTGCAGCAAACGCAAGGGGAAGGGGAAGGGGCGGACGGCGTGGCGGCGCGGCGGTGGGCCTCCGAGAAGCACTCGCCAAGTTTAGCGCCCTCCCCTGCCCTGCCCGTCCGCCCCGTCCTGCGCGGGCAGTGCCCCTTGCACCGGATGCCTCCGGATCTCTGCCCCTTCGCTCCCCGTACCCACCCTCCTCCTACCACTGGCCTTTCTGAACGCCGTTTTCCATTCCATGGGCAGCGCGCTTTCACTTACTCCAGCGCCTCCACTATGCGCTGTGAGTAGGATGGCAAAAAAATCGATGTTTTTAAAACATCCATGTTTTCCAGCGGAAATATCGATATATTAACATTGATATTTTGCTTTCGATGTTTTCTTTACATCGATATTTTTGTTGCAAAAAATCTTTTTTTTAATTTCTTTATTTTTTTTAATTTTATTTTTTAAAAAAGGGTTTAAACTCGTTTTGGAGTAGCAGCAATCCACAGCTATATCGTTGTTTTGCGTCATCCTCTTTATCACACTGCACATTTCGCCTGAGGAAGTTTGGGAGCTGCTCATGTTATGAATGTGTGTTTTCGGTAGATGTGTCATTGCCTGAATCGACAATGAAACACGAAATCGATAGTTAAACACGATGTTCTTTATTGTTAATTTTATTCTTTACATTCGATAATTTTTACATGTACTTCTAACATGCTGTTAGCCAAATAATACAATATATCCATCTTACGTACTGTAATTAAAAATGTATAGGAAAATAGCGTGTTTATTAGTCTATAATTAAAACATCGATGTTTTCTCGTCATGTTTTCATCGACATTGAAAACCCTTTAGCTATGAAGAGTCTATAGTATTTGGTGTGTCTGTGGATTTCGATATAAACGGGACACTTCGTATAAGGGAACTGTCTTACAAAACAATATAAAACAAAAAATAAAGAATTGTCTACTTCTAGAACTGGAGATAGCGCCGCGAAAAGTAGAATTATAATATTTATGCTAGAACTGTGCTGTATTTTGATTATGGCGAATAAGTGATGTATCCTTTCACATGAGACGTTGGATACGGAAGACACCAACGATTCATGCGAGTAAAGTCTTTAAACTCAAAGGAAGGTGATGTGGTTGATTTGCTACAAAACTATAGCTATCACTAACACACGGGAAATGGAAACTGGAAACCACATCACTATGTGATTTTGTAGCCTTTTATAAAAGTACAAGATGTAGAATTTCTCAATTTTACACATAATTAAAATAAGATTTCAAAATATGTTTCATTTTTACATAGGCCTGTCAAATGTACCATTGTTTAAAAATTGTTTTCTAATTTGACCCGCATTATTAAAAATATTTTTGACTCCATTGTTTATAGGAAGGCACTGTTAAATTATTATGAGAACGTTAAAAACGATGAAGTTGAGACAGTCGATTTGAATGTGGTCCGTGCCTTGCCAACCACTGAAGTTGCAATGCAATACATTTCCGAGTATGCTCAAAGCGTGGGGGCTGGGCTTTCCGAGGAGGAGTGACCCTCTGAGCCGGATGCCGAGCCACGCCGCACACGCCGGGCGCCCTTTTCCTTTACTTAGGGAGCGGCTCCAAGGACAGCGCACTCTCCTTTCTGCTGGCCGAAGCGAGGGGAAGGGGGGGGGATCACAGTTGTTCGCAAACATTCTTTTTCTCCTTTTTAGTTTTTTCTCGCCACGCTAGCCCTGCGGAGGCGGGAGTTTATTAGTTCATTTCAAGAGGTACATCCTTATATTAACTTGTGGCTTAGCAAACTACACAGGGAGGAGTTCGTCTTCAATATTCCTGCTAAAACTTAACTTGAAAACGGCTGAAATGTGTATTGTACAATTTCAGTGTACCTAAACAGACGGACGGACGGACGTTCTTGTTTTCACGGCCCGACAATGAACTTTTGTCTCTCCAAAATCGGCCGTTTTTTCGCGCAGCATTTCATAATTTTCTCTATATTACGTATTTACTC
Source organism: Teleogryllus occipitalis (assembly GCA_011170035.1). Lineage (NCBI taxonomy): Eukaryota > Metazoa > Arthropoda > Insecta > Orthoptera > Gryllidae > Teleogryllus > Teleogryllus occipitalis. The sequence continues at coordinate 16,453 of BLKR01004707.1, forward strand.
CATATATACGTACGTATATGAGAAAGTAAAAATAGTACAAACTAGAAAAACTACATAATCGAAGATTATTATAATATAACGGGAGGAAAAGAAATAATCTTCCACAAACAATTTTTTTTAAATTTATTTCCACAGACCAGCATAACTGCTTTACAGGGATTGTTTACATTTAAATTTCAAATCAAAACATTTACAAAAATAAATAAATAACAAATAAATTAACTTCATTCAGCACTAACACAAAAGGTAGCATTCATAAAATACATTCATTCTTTTATAAATAGAAATAAGGGAAGCCCAACAGGTTCCTCATTATTGTATGTTGTTCTAAGTAAAGTTGAATTTTATTTCTAGTATTGTTTATTTTAATTCATAGGATTTATGGGGGGTCAGCAAATTGGATTAGATATTTGTCATATGGAAATCTATTTCTGATTCGGGATGTTGTTGCTGATGACCCAAGGTTGTAATGGTCACTTGTAGGTATTTTATGTAGATTTGTGAAGAAGGAATGTGAACGTTTAAGCATTACTTGATGGATAGTTTCTATTTTTAATTCTGAATGTAGTTGAGTGTTTCTAATAAACGAGGGAGCATTTACTGCTATCCGTAGGATTTTATTTTGGAAGGTTTGTATTTTCTTTATGTTAGTAGCAGAGGTGTTGTACCATATTGGGCATGCGTACATTATAATGGGAAGAACTATTGCTTTATAAAGCACTAGAGTACATTCTGTTTTGAGGGCGGATTTTCTGTTGATTAATGGATACAATTTATGTAGTCTTCTGTTTGCTTGTATAAGTTTTTCATTTATATGATTAGTCCATGTTAGTCTTGTATCTATTAATACTCCAAGATATTTAATTGGTTTGTTTTTTGGTAACCAGTCAAGTGTTTTATTAAATAGCTTTAGAGGTTTGGGAGTAGTGTTTATTGGGCATAGTGTGAATATCTTTGCTACACATTTGTTGGGGTTTAATTTTATCTTCCATTTGTCTGCCCATAGTGATACTTTGTTTAGTTCTTCTTGTAGATTTTCTGTAGCTGTATTTAAGCATTTGTTAGAGGTTAGTATTGCACTATCGTCAGCAAATAACGCTATTGTAGTGTTTTGGGTTGTTGGGAAATCTGCTGTAAATATGTTGAACAAAGTTGCTGATAACGGGCTGCCTTGTGGTACACCTGCTGTGATTCCTTTTTGTGTGGAGTAGGTTGAGTTTATTCTTACTGAAAATACTCTTTCTTTTAAGAAGCTTTGTATTATTTTCACTAGGTAAAGAGGTAGGCCTGATTCCTGTAATTTAAATATCAATCCTTCGTGCCAAACTCTGTCAAATGCTTGGCTTACGTCCAAGAATACTGCTAGAGAGTGCTGTTTTTCTTCAAAATTTTTATATATTAGTTCTGTTATTCTTAAAAGTTGGTGTGTTGTGGAGTGTTTTTCTTTGAAACCAAATTGGAAAAGTGGTATGTATGATATTTCATTTATGTATTTTAGAAGTCGTTTTAGTATTAGTTTCTCCATTACTTTGGCTATGATGGGGATCAGACTTATAGGTTTATAATTTTCTGTGAATGTTGAGTTTTTACCTGGTTTTGGTATTGGTATTACTATCGAGTGTTTCCATTTCGTGGGATAGTATCCAATTCTTAACATTGAGTTGAATATTGCAGTTAAGTAGCTAATTGCTTTCCTATTTAGTTTTTGTAATAGAATAGTTGGTATTTGGTCTATTCCAGCTGATTTTTTCCTATTTAGGCTTTTAATTGTTTGATAGGTTTCATTTGGTGATATATATTTTACTGGATGTGGAACTGTTGTTAGTTCACAATTATTGATTTGATTTGTAGTGATATTATTTGAATTTGTGTTTAGGGCAAAAGTTTCTTGAAAGTGTTCAGCCAATATTTCACATTTTTCTTTTGTTGTTGCAGCTGTTTTATCTAATTTCTTTAGTTCTGGTATGACTGTTGGTTCTTTTAATATTTGTTTTGTAGCCTGCCATAAGTTGCTGTCTTTAGGATTTATCTTTTTAATGTAATTTTTATATTGTTGGATTCTGTGTTCGTCTAATGCTGTTTTTACTTGGTGTGTTAGTTTATTTAGAATTTTCTTTAATTCTGAGCTTCTCGATTGTTGCCATTGGCGTCGAATTTTCTGTTTCTTTTGAATTAATTTTTCAATGTAAGTAGGTATAGTTTGCTGTGATAATTTTGGTTTATGATTAGGGTTGGTATTTGCTTCTTTTGCTGCTTTTCGTATAATTTTAGTGATAGAGTCCACGGCAGAATCAATTTCTTCTTTATTTTTCATGAACCGGTCTGTGGGAAGAGTGTTATCTATATTTGTTTGGAATTTTATCCAATCTATGTTTTTTGTGTCTATGCCATAAGGCAATTCTGTTTTAATATAGTTTATGTCTGAAGTGATTATTACGGGACAGTGGTCAGAGTCCAATTCAGGTAATGAGTGAGCATAGAGGGTATGTGTTAAATTTTTAATGATGGCAATGTCAAGGATATCTGGTTGAGCATTACGGTTTTTGGGGTAGTGAGTAGGATTTGTTGGTGCTAAGATTTGAAAGTTTAAAGTTGTTGATGCTTTCAGTAATTTCCTCCCGTTAGGAGTATTCACTTTGCAGCCCCAATTGATATGTTTGCTATTCAGGTCTCCCATTATAATGGTAGGTTCTGTACTGTGTAATATTTGTTTTAAATCATTTATATTGATTTGATTTTTAGGTGGTTTATATGCTGTTATGATATTTAAGAATAAATTTTTTAATGTTATTTTTACTGCAATCAGTTCAAGATCATTCGATTTTGCAATAGAAATTAATGAGTGCTCCAGTTTCTTTTTGATTAGGATAGCTACTCCTCCTGCTGCATGTTGGCATATTCTATCTTCTCTATGGCAGATATATCCAGGTATTTTAAGTGCTTGTCCGGGTACAAGGTGTCTCTGTTATGCATGCAATCGTTATTGAGTGATTTTTTAGGAAGTAGATGAGTGTGTTTCTTTTATTTAGTAATCCATTAGCATTCCAGTTTAAGAATGTTATTGATTTTAAGTTTGGCTTTTTATCCATTTCTTATTATATTTGATATTTGGTTTGATATCATGATTTATATTTGTGGAATTATTGTTGATATTGTTTGATTGATTATTGTTGGTAACATCTGCATTATAATGTGTGTAATGTTTGACTGTATGTTGTTTTGTGAAACTGTTTGTGCATATGTGGGTTTGGGTATGTTTTGTTTGTTATTAAATGCCATTTGTCTATATAGTGGGTTGTGATTTATATTTGTTTGTTGTGAGTTTATTTGTATGTGAGATTCATTTCCATATATGTTTTGTGTTTGTGAGGTTTGGTAAGAGTTATTGTGTTGGTTTGATTCTTGAATTCTCTTACTTTTTGGAAAGTATTTACATTGTCTAGAAGTCGCCATATGATTTTCTTTACATAGAGTACAAATTGGGGGTGGAGGGTTTGTTGTCTGCAATAATTCAGTCTTTAGTCCAATGTTGTTCCGCACAATATCCACATTTTGGGGTCATTGTGCAATAATTTTTTGTGTGGCCATAAATAAAACATTTTTTACATTGAGGTGGGCCTTGTGGTTTCCTTCTTAATTCTACTTTTACAATACAGTGCAGTAGTTTGTCCAATTTAAATATTTCTCTACCTTCAATTGAGTTAGTTAATTCTAGTGCCACTACTCTAAAGGGTAATTGTTCTCTGTTAGTCAATCTAGTTACTTTTTTTATAGGATAATTTATACTTTCTAATTCATTATAAATCTCTTCCTCTGTGAATATTATGGGAACTTTTTTATTACTACTGATAAGTTTTTTTCTGATTGTACACAGTATGTATAATAAGGGACATTTTTCTCTTCACAATATTTTCTGACTTTTCAGTAGTCGGTAACATTTTTCAGTAATATTTTTACCGAATCCCCTGTTGTTTTAAGAGAAAACCCATTTCCTATTAATTGCGTTAGGTCTTTAGATAGGAGTGTTAAGTTTCCTGCGTTTCTAATGCATATGGGAGGTATTTTTATGTTTTCTGGTTGTACTTCTATATTGTTTACATTTTCATCTGATTCTTCTACTGTTTCTAAAATTGAATATCTATTTAGTAAATTATAGTCTTTTATTACACTATTGTTTAGCATTCTGCGCTTTGCGTCACTATAATCACTTACTTTTGTAGGTCCTCTTTTTTTTGTCATTTGTTGATGTGAACTTGTTTGATGATGGTCACTGGTGCTTTCTGCTGATCTATCTTCTGTGGGCTGATGGTTTCCGGGGGGCTGGCCAAGTTCCGGATGTGTTTGAGGAGCATGTTGTGCTGCTGCCTCCGTGCTGCTTGTTGGGTCGAACCGTGATTGTTGAAGCTGTTGTTGAAGTAATTGGTTTTGTTGCTCTAATTTTTGAAGATGTTCTTGTAGAAGGTGATTTTGATGTAAGAGATGTTGGTATTGCTGTTGTAGATTTTCCATTTGATTTTCGTGTGTGAATTGTGAATTGATTAGTGTCGTGTAAGTGTCACTAGATCCTTCATTGTTCAGTAGTTCCATGGATCTGCTGATATGTCCCCCTAGGGAGACATCTTCTGATAACATTTTTGATACTTTATAGCACTATTAATTATCATTCACTTTTGCACTTACTGGTTTCAACACTGTATTGCCACAATTGTAGTTAAATGCACTTGTCCATGTGGCGTTGCACCAATGTTGATATACAATTGTTCGTATTGTAGTTTTGCCGCAATGCGGCAAAACGGTCGTGAGCTACGCCTATGCAAAAGAATTTATCGATCGCACCGGCACTGTAAAATTTGGACTTTGGCACTGATAACGGCGCAAGCGATTCGGAGCCAAGGTACGTCCGTCCCACTCGGCGGTTGAGAGCAAACTAGATACAAACAAATTTAATAACAAACTATTCGTCAGTTACAGCAACAGATATATTTCGAGGTATTTTACCTCATCTACTGCTGTAACTGACGAATAGTTTGTTATTAAATTTGTTTGTGAAAGATTATTTCTTTTCCTCGCGTTATATTACAATAATGGTGTTCCACAATATTTCTGTGGAAACCACCAAGTTTATTCGAAGATTATACACAGTTATATAGTCAAAGATTATTTCTAAGGTCGGCGATAGCCCAGAGTATGAAAGCAGTATACTCCACTGAGTTTTCGGTATCAAGGACCCACAAAACATGGATTCTGACTACATCCCGTATTAGAGGATTTTTGTTTCTAAATTTAATACATAGTTTATCCACCTTTTCGTTGCCAGGGCCCTGTAATAAGAGCTTTGTGCCGAAAATTCGCCGTTGTTTCTCCCAGCATTACACGTCTTTCTCTCTAACGCGGTAGCAGTAGCGAGAAAGTAAAATACTTAGCTGCGGGCGCTTTCTGATCCCATCCCCACATAAAGGACAGACAAGTGAGGATCGTATTGCAGAGGAATGAGCGGGGGAAGAGGTTTGAATTATATTCTTCGGCGAAAATTGGTTTGCGATTATTACAAATGAAATTGTTCGGATTCTGAATTAATGTTGACTATATCTCACGGTAACTCTAACGGGTGATTTCAGAAAATATTAAAGGAGTCATTTACAAAAGCTTAAGGACACTGGGTAAGACCCGCTTATTGAATGAGCGATATCTGACACGCCTTACACTCCTTTTAATTCTTTTATAGAAGCTGCAGATTGACATCATTCTTAATTCTACAAAATATTTGCATAATTAACTCACTTCTTCTTTGAAAATTCTTTGACTTTTCGGCTTTGACATTTTTCTTCAAAAGATGTGGTGAGATATAATGACAGAAAATTTGTTGAGAGATGTGTGCTAAATGGCCTAGTATGCACTCACAGATTGTGCTGCTGGTTCTTTAATATAAACTCTGACAAACTTGATATCAAGCATCATTCATATTTTTCTTGGGGGTAATTTCAATAATGATACTTACGAAATAAATGATTTGATGGATTCTTATTGTTTTGAAGAATGAATAGCATATAACATGGCTGCGAGGACATTAAAGGTTTTAGAACTTCTGGCTACAGCACGTGTTAGGTTTTTTTTTTATATTTAGTTTCGGGATTTATCCATTTTTTTTGTTACCAAGGCCCGTCGTTTTTGTGTCGTAAATTTTGCCGTTTTGCGGTGCAAAATTACAATACTTTCTCTTCTTACGTTAGTAAGTGCGAGGAAGTAAAAATACTTGAATCATAAGCTTGGAGATAATGATCGTAATATTTACTCTAAAGAATATGTTAATTGAACCGCCCAGTACAGAAAGTATTTTTTTTCGGTTATTTTAATGTGATGATTGGTATGCCTTTCTTTTAGCTTCACTTTGCACTTCCTCCTTCACTGTGAAAAATGGTAACTTCTTTACTTTTGTATTTCTTGCTGAGTACGTGAATTAAAAGAACAATGCAGTGCAGAAAGGGGACATGTTGCAAAGATGTAACATTCTTAAACTGGTTGAGGTTGGCATCCATGTGAAATTTCTAAAGGCAGTGTTGTGTGCTATATTTTATTGTGTGTACTTGAGTTTTAATGTTCTTTAGAAACGTTTTGTAAATATTTTTATGAGGAAAGGACGTTATTTTTTGTTTAGAAACATGAATGTAGAGGAAGAAAATGAAGGCAAGAAGAAGCTTAATTCAGGTCATAGGAAAAGGAATGTTATTAAGAAATGGTTAGATTATGTGGACAAAGTTTTGTGATGCTAAGGAGTAATAATTCCAGAGGGAAACGCAGGTGAAGATTGTAAATGTCATTTGAAATGTTTTGAGACCACTCATTTTAATTTTTATTTTATTGCAATAAATTGTACCAAAATATATTCAAGACATTTGCAAATGCTTATATATTTGGCACTAATGATTTTAATAATGAAAGCTTATGAACTTTTGAATAAAAAAATTATGATCTTTTAACTTCAAAAAATAATTTTTTGACCTCATTCACCCTTAATTTTTCAAACTACGTATTTTTATTTAAAAAAGTATTGATATTAGAATAAAATCATATTTGTGATGTAAGCATTGTCAGAAACATTATAATCATGAAAAAGTATAATGAGATACCCATCCAATGCAAAAAGGGTACATTTTTCAAAGTTGATTTGGTAATATCAGCAAAGTTTTAAAAAATTCAATGAATTTTGTAGTTAATTATGTTCAGAGACTGCAAATGTATCTGTAAAAAAAGGTAGAAAATAAAATTTTGATAAGTTTTCTTGCAAATCGTTTTTTCTATCTCCTATTAAGCTGTGAAAATGTAGGATGTTCCATTTCTGCATTGGGCGATTTATTTGTTAAAATTATTAAACAAACACAAATAATACATAGTATTAAAAGTAATAGTTCTAATTAATTATTTTATTAATCCCATACTTCTGGACCGGGTTGAATCCTCCCTTTCGAAACGGCCTTGGCTCTAGCGCGATTGCGTCGAAAGCAAATTGGATCTGCTGGTGAGTGGGTGCTAGCAGCTACAGAATAGATGATAGGATTCCATAGTCCATGCCTCTCATTCTAGTAGCCTAGAAGATTCGCGCCCTCTACTATAATGTGGACGGTAATATTTTCACGTGGATTTGAGGTTACTCTGGAAATAAAAGAAGTCAAACCATCGATAATAAGGTTCACGTTGCAGTGATAGCAATGCCCGAGTAAGCGAGAAACATCATCGAATTTATCAAATTATCAGTACGCCTCGATTGATTGATATTTTGGGCTCGTTAAACAGTTATGGTCACTGGTCCTATTAGTGTATGTTTTTATTCCGGGAGGTCACGATCCCCAATGGTTCTAAAGATGCTAAAAAATGAAGTTAGGAAATTTCATTTTGTCTCGTGGGCGGTCCAGTTTCATTGACAAAAAAAAAAAAATAATGATAGAATAAAATGTGCCTTGAAAATACCCGTCGCTATTTAGAAAAAATAATTGTTGAAATGTAGTGAATTCTTCTTGTTCGTGCAGATACCCACCCAATTTTACCAGGCCCTGTGGATATTAGGCTGCTTTCCTTCGCGCGACCTTTCCTGTTGCAGAGTGTCAAAGTACCACACTACCCGTTCTGTGTGCGGCCTTCAAAGACCACTCAGGAAAATGCGTTTGCTTTTCTGTTTACAAAGCGTAACTTGAAACTTTTTTCATTTGTCTGCTTAAGGAAAGTGAATTTCAAGTGAATGGATAGTAATTAATTACATTCGCTTATTTTAGTTTTGTTTCGTCATTCTAGTGTAGAAATAAACCTTCATGAAGCGAAAAGATTGATTGTGTGCGTGGTGACTAGTCGTTATGCTGCAAGGATCTAAGCAGCCACGCGAAGTCTCTGAAGCAGCCGCATCGACTGGTTTTCAGGTGCTCGCGAATAGCTCAAAGGAATGGCCTTGCAAAATTTCTGAAAAATATCTTCAATTTCCTTGTTCATCTATTTTCCAATAGGGCAAAACACGCTAATAAAATAAGCGTAGGTTCAATTTTTCCAAAAACCTTTGAAATTTTGGAAAATTTACATGCGATGCCCTCCCACGATTAATAAAGTCTGTTCTTCAAAATAAAATAATTTTAATATTGGCATATGCATTTTTTCAATGTATAAATAGTTTTCGCGTAATTCTGAGTGAAATGGTATCAATGTAAAAACTTGTGAAAATGCACGTCATACCGAAAGCTTTCCTTCTCTTTCTTTTTTAAGTATTTATTTAAGGTCGTTTTGTAACATCTAGGTCATCAGTGACCGCTATCATTTTACAATTATATGGAAAATCATAATAGCTACCATTTTACCAAAAATAATTATTTCAATCTAATTACATTTTCATAACATGTGTTTCACAGCTTGATTTTCTACAGTCTCCTGAATTTTTAGGATAATTGGATTGGAAGTGAATCTGTTCTCAATGGCTCTCGGAGTTGATAGCGAGTCTGAAAAAATTGCAATAGTATCTTTTGGAGTTTTACACTGAGTATAATGGCTTCAAGGACTGCCCATGCTTCACAGGTAGCTATGGAGAAGTAATTTGGAAGGCGGTGACAGTAAATTTTATTAATTGATGACTGGAATATAGCACAGCCTGCATTTCCATCACAATCCAGCTCACATCTCCTTCTTTTATTGTTAGTGTTATTACTCAACAATTACTCAGATTTTTAAAAAAGGGCATTAAATCTTTTAGACCTTTAATTGAATGAAGTTATGCAGAAAACATCCAAGCCGCAGAAAACAATACGGCTGAAAAATTACTTGGAAAGCTGGAACATATATTTAACTTTCCAGCAGCAAGGAAGATCGCCGAAAATTAGATGTTTATTGGATGTGGCTGTAGAAAAGTTTTACATATTCACTGTACTATATGGAAAACAGAAAACCACCAAAACATTGTTTCATATCGTACAATATTAAGTCTCGAATGAAATGAGAGGGGGGGGAGAGGTTCCTTATTCTGGGACACACACACAAACTTTCGCTATATTAGCTTGTCTAATAGCAACCTTACTGCTTTGTCGAAGAGGAAATGTCTCGAATGCTTTTAATAGATTGACTACAACTAACACAATGAAATAATAAACAAATAACGGTAGATATGCATTTATTGTATTAATTATGGTAGATATGCTTTCCTTCAAATAATTCTACATTATTACAATGTAGAGTTTACATTATAAAACCGGATGATACTAGCAAGCGATAAAATATCTGGGACCCACTACTTTTCATTTATTCGAAAAATCACGAAATTTTGGTTGCATAGAAAGCTGAAATTTCTTTCTAACCGAAAACCTTTAGTGTTTTAAATAAAAATATTTTTAAAATTTTCTAAATGTTAGATGTTTTAATGGAAATCGGGATCAAGTCATACTTATAAATGCACTTTCTTGTATTTGGGCGTGAAAAATTAAAGAAAAAAGTGAAGCCACTTTCGAGAAAATGTTGAAAATGACATGGACTTGATGTAAAGAACACTTGAAAATTAAAATATCTTAAATGTTCTCCGGAGCGGCACAAGTAGTTCTTACTCCTGACGTATTTACCAACTTTCAGCTTAAAAAGCTTCTAATCTGACAGAGTTATACTTTACGCATCCATCTATCCATTCATCATGTAGGAAGAAATAGATTTTCGCGTACAAAATTCCATGTATCTCCTCTCCATCTGCGCTAATCATAACCATATTTGACATTGCACTAATATATATTAATCCTGATGAGTGTGCGAAATTGAAGCTGAAAATAAACTTAAAAATGGATTTTACTATTTAAAACTTTTACTGTTTACTCTTCTAAAGTATATGGAACGAAAGTAAAAGTACATAAACAAGATTTTCTGAAAACTGACTCAAAGTGTTTCTTTACATTTTGTGTCCTAATAGAGTGACCGCGTAATAACATGTAATGGCTCAAGTTCCATTTTCATTAAAACCCACAGAATAAATCATTTGTTTCAGTATGCAGACTGAGACCTCGGCGGTGGAAATTGCATATGAAACTCTATACCTAAAGCCTCACGGAATGAATGGCCACCGCCGGCGCAGCGGATGTGGAGGAGGCAGCAAAAAACGCGCAGCTTCTCCGGCTTCGGCTGCCGTCGCCTCCGCTCTACCGCCCACGCGCCCGCGCTCCTCCGCCCACGCGCCTCCGCTCTGACCGCCCACACACGCATTAAGGCCTGCCCACTTGCCCTCCTTACACCCCACTCGAACGCACCCATTTCCACGCCTCCTCCACGCCCTCCCTCTCCAACGTTTGCCCTCAACCCTTACCCCAACGCCCGTCCACCTGCTCTCGCCAATGTCCGCCTGCCCATTTCCCATCTTTTCCATCATCCGCTCCCTTTACCATGCACACCCACCTCCCCCCAATCAATCGTACCACTAGAACGACCTCCTAATCCAACACCCGCCCGTCCGCCGCCCGTCCGCCGCCCGTCCGCCGCCCGTCCGCCGCCCGTCCGCCGCCCGTCCGCCGCCCGTCCGCCGCCCGTCCGCCGCCCGTCCGCCGCCCGTCCGCCGCCCGTCCGCCGCCGTCCGCCGCCCGTCCGCCGCCCGTCCGCCGCCCGTCCGCCGCCCGTCCGCCGCCCGTCCGCCGCCCGTCCGCCGCCCGTCCGCCGCCCGTGTCGCCCGTCTGTCGCCCGTCCGCCGCCCGTCCACCGCCCGTATACCGCACCTTCCTCGCGCTCACCCTTCCTCCAGCCCCTCCTCCCGCGCGCCCGTCTTCCTGCGCGGCCGCCCTCACGACCTCCCGCCCGCGCGCCCGCCCTCGCGCCCGTGTACGCTGCCCGCTCGCTTCGGCCGCCCCACTCGTTTGCCCGTCGACATACACAGCCTTTCTGCCCGCCCTCGCCTCCTCCTCCAATCTGCCCTCTCCCCGCCCCCGCACCGCCTGCACCGGGCGGCCTTGTGTTCGCTCCCCGCTCCTCGGCCGAGAGTTTTGAACCCACGCCCCCAATCGCCCCTCCCCTCCCCCCTGCCCAGCGTGGCTGCGGCGCAAAAAGGCGCACAATGGAGCCAGGCGGTCTGGCGGCGCGGCCTTGGGCCTCCCGCACTCTCCCTTGCCCCTCCCTCCCGCTCGCTCGCTCGCCCTCCGCTCGGTAATTGAAATGCCGACGCTATCTGTGCGCCCCGCAGCTGGATATGCGAAAACCCATCAGCGGCCCCACCCCCACCGCCGCCCCCGCCGCAAGAAAGGGGCGAACGTCCGCGCCGCCCGTTTCGGCATCCGGGAGCTCTTTTTCCCCAGGTGCGCGTCCTACCCCGCATGGTGTGCTGCCAGCGCTACGGCGCGCCATCGCGTAACGCGGCTGCGGTTGCGACTGCAGCTACTCTGCACCAGGGGGCGTTGCTCGCGGGCCGCGCTCTTCGCGGAGGACAAGGGGCGAGGGATGTTCGCGCGCCTCTAAATTACTCCCCGGCAGATTCGCTGTGTACAATTTTTTTTCTTCTTCGTCTTCTTATTTTTTTTAATCTTTTTTTCTTTATTTTCCTTCTTCATGCTTAGGCAACATTGTCTATTTTACCTACTGATCTGTCCATCTCTTTGGTAGTCGACCGACATCTCATCCTCCTTGTGGTTTGTAGTTATACACTTCTTTGGAGGGATTCATTCTGTTCATATGAAAGGGTCATTTTTCTCTATATGTTGTTACTGTTTCATTGATGGCATATATATTATTACACTATTGTATGTCTCATAGCCTAATTTTGAATATCCTGCAACGTACCTTAGGAATTTCCTTTCACTAGTTTTGTTAGACTTCTATCTACTTGTAATAATACATAATTCTCACATACAGCAGAATGGGAACTGAAACTGTTGTATAAAATTGCCGGACGGTCTCTGTATTTAGTTTGCTTCCGAATGTTCTTTTGAGAAGGCCATTACTGTAATCATATCTTTCTATTTTCTTTTGCACACCATTCTGTTTAAGGACTGTGACATTACATCCAAGGTATTTAGACAAAAAATCTAACACAAATATTTATGTGCGGAGACCCCCCTTCACTGGACCCGCGATGTAGGACGTTTTCCATTACAGTGACCAATGTTTATAAAGCTGAAAGTTTCGATCACTCTCTTCTCTTCTTATGTTTCTCTAAAAATGTTACTCAAATATACGGACATTACACTTTATATGATACTCGATTCCAACTGTGGTCAAAATAATTATTTTTTCTTTATCATGTTTAGGATCGAAAACAATTTTATTAGGTATTAGTAACGTTCACGATGCCCATTTCTGACAATTTTCGTGATCCCAATGTCTGTTCTATATGTATGGCAATCAGCTTGTGGGAATTATTTTTTCTCTATGGCCATTTAATAATAAACGTATTCTTGCAGTATAATTAATCGACGAATGACATCGATGACACACCCTGTGGATTTCAGTTCGGAATTCTCATCCTGTCAACCGATCACATTCCTAGAATTTTTAGAATTCATGGGCAGAATTGCATTCTCTTTGCAATTCGCGCTTCCTTTGAATTGCGGAAGACAAGTGAATAATTTCGTAGTTTCATGTACGCAACCTAGACATTGTTGTACTCGTATTTCTCATTACAGTTTGCATTGATCATTCAACAGAAAGTGAATGTAGATTTTTTCACTGAACATAGTTTCCGTAGATCTTCTGCCACCTTTTTAATTGATGCAAGTGGAGATATTAAGACTCAAACGACATGGGGGCTGGAAGAGAACGTCGGTAGCTGAAGGCTACATAGACGATTCTATGGCAAACAAAATGGACCCTGTAATCTGCAGAGCAGAACAAAAACTTGCAAAATATCTTACCAACATAATCGCATACTACAACTGATGTCAATTTTGATGAAGAATCAACCGAATCAGTAACAAGTATTTCTAACTGCAGTAATTTCACTATTCATTTTGTCAGAAAATAAATTCAGACTTACTATACATCTTGTATTACAACTTTGATGTAGGTAATCCTTATACTTGAGTTTCAAGTAAAACAAAATTTGTTCAAAATCTATTCTGAATATTTCAAGGTCGTGGAGAAAGTATAGTCTTCTACTCGCGCATAATGGCTATTATTCATTCGCAGAAATTATGACACTTGCTTCTATGTCGCTCGTGAACTCTGAATAACTGTGAATAATACCCATCTTTATGCGCTCGTTGAATATTATACTATTATTTAATGATGACGTCAGAGCAATGCTCTATGATCTAGTTTCTGTTTTTGTCACCCGAATGTTCTTCAGAGATATTGCGAATGATTTCCGAAGAGTTAGTGAAACAGTAATGAAAATTAGTACAACAGTATATACTTTCTCTTCTATTATTTGTCACGGCAGCCTAATTTTATAATATTGCAACTTCTAAAACTGCATTTTCAAACTTCACTTGAAAATCTAACCAAAGTAAGAGTCAGAGATTTGACTCCTACGTTAATTATGTAGAAAAATATAAAATTGAAATGCAAAATGATTTTTGGCTTTGATTTAAGTCATTTGCGTTCTATTCTTACGAAATTTTGAAGAAAAAATATTTACACGAGTCTGGATGAGAACCCGACCTTTGCGAATAACATCTCTACATTTCACCATTGTGCTAATGTGAGAGCGTGAAATCTCTATATTTAATATGCTTCAATGAATTCTCAATTTCGTGATTATTTGTATACTTTGTAAAACGAACTTACGCTCAAACTACTATTTTCAAAAATATGTATAAGGAATACTTAAAGATTTAATATTGAGGAATATATTGGATTAAAAAAGGACTCCCTAGCTTCAGTATTGAAGGTGTACAAGAGTTCGAGAAAAAAAATGAAATTTTGAATTCCAATTTCCAGATGTTTTAATGAAAATTATACCTGTGTCGTATTGTTACAAAGTGAACTTTGTTCTTTTTTAGCAATGTTAAAAAAGCTAGTAAAAAATGCGCGGCATACCAAAACTTTTCCTTGTCTTAGTGTTATTACTCGATTGATTATTTCGTGTGTCCAGGCGCGTCAATTGCTGAGGTAATTAGTCTCTTAAGAGTAGGGCGTGTTTTACCTCGGGAGGTGGCGGTGATCTCCCGCTGTATGGGGAGATCCGGCGGCGACTCTTCGGCTAATGGAGTGTTCCCCATCAAGAATCTCCCACCTGCGAGGCACCGCCCAACCGAGACAAGCTGTAAGCTTCCTTGCCTTCCGACTGGTCTCCCAGCAGTGTGGTAGTGTAGTGCAAGTATTTGTAAGAGAGTGTAAGTGAGGGATGAGGATAGGACAAGGAGGAGGAAGGAAAGATCGCGCGCGGTCCATAACCCGTTTGTTAGGGTACTGCTCGCACATTCGTCTGGTGTAGAACAGAGAAAACTATCGATCAGAACTGCCAGCCGCAAGAATTCTCCTCCAGACAGCGACTTAAATTCGACCTAGCTATGTAACTAGACTCGAAAATCATGCCACCACCATCGGCACTTTCAGAAAATTGTCGTTGAGATACATTTATGACTTGAGGTACTTTTAGAACATTGTCGTTGGGATGTCGTTCTAGCGTTTAAAAAATGCGTAATTTTGAGTTCATTTTCACTGAAAACTTAAAGTTTGAGAAACTCCATGCGAAATCATTTCATAAACTTGTACTCACAAATGCAATAACGTATAGCTCATAATGTAAATATTCAAGACGAGATGTATATAAAATATTACACTTGTGTAATTATTGAAAAACAAAAGAATATATCTGAATGGCAGTTATGTCAGGTTATTCAGTGCATTTAGTACTATCTGTTTAAAAATATTAAGGAAAAAATTTGGAACCGTTTTGGAGAAAACATTGTTTTTTTTAAATTGCATTTGTTTCACCCAAAATTATGCGATAACTCATAGTCTGAAAAAATGTATATGACCTCGTTTCAAGATCTAAGTTTGAAAAACAGATTTCATTCATAGGAAAAATCTCTATCTTCTATATTGTAGTTGTAGGAAGAGTCTACGCAGCCGCCGCCGTATGAGAGGTGTCTACTGTTTCCTTAAATACCCGGGAACTCAGATAAATCCAAAAAGCATACATATTACTAATTTCCAATTAGAATTCCCTGCTCCCCCTCCACCATGACGCATGCGCACATGCTTCGTGGTTGGAACATCAGCGCACCTTGCTATCCCCCGACCTTCCACAAATTCTCCCCGTCCTTACACTTAGTTTTGACCGCAAGAAATGTCGGATGGTGAACCACGCCCTTCTGAGGCCACTCCACTGCGTCCGTCGCTGTCCGCCCTGCCTCTGCCCCTTCCCCAATTCTTCCCCCACCCCTTTCCCCCTTTCACCCCCGCGGGGACGCGAACGCCCTCCCGCGATGTGTTTTTAATTGGCCCAATTTAATGGGCGGCGACGAGCACAATTGTGCAGATGGGAGTTACATTGTTTGTATAGGAAATCGTTATGACGGATCGGGCCGTATTTCACGCAACTGCTCATAAAAGTCGCTTCCGGGAGCGCCATATATCTCTTACTTATTCACCGGCTTTTGTTGCCATAATGGCCCTTCAGCCTGCCAGCAAAATTCACTTGTTTTTAAATAGGGGATATTTCATAAGCGTCTCTCGTTCACTTGTTTTACGGCCGGTGCTGTCGAGGGGCATCTAATTGCGAAATTCAGGGCATATATTTTTTGTTTTGTTTCGGAGGACAATTTTGCAACGTTTTTATTACTAGTGCGCCTCCTACTTGAAATAGATGGGCGGCACACTCCCTGCGCATTGTGCCATGTCCCCGAGTGAAAGCGAGTGCACAGGTGGGTGGGTAGGGGTCGTTTCGTGCGTGGGCGTCATTTTCCAGACTGAGCCCAACGCTGCCTCGCCAGACGGGTGTACACTGGCAACGTGCGGACAAGTGCGGCGTTCTGTTGTGCGGAGTGGGGCAGAATCTCAGCCCGTGCGGGCAGGAATGTTTCATTAGCGTTGGGTTTCAATGGCCTTATTCTTGTTCTTGTTGTCCTTTTTCCGTCATAACCCGCGCTGACGTGTCCGCCGCTCCGATCGCTGGCGTCGGCCGGGCTCGCTTGTCTCGCAGGGCTACTCAGCACTCTGCGCATGCGCAAGTCACGGCCTGCCGCCCGGCCCATCTGCGCCCGAATTCGACGCCCGGCCCCACCGCGGCCCGTGGCTCTTTTTGCGCGCGGCCCAGTGGCCCTGGCGCTCGCCTCGGACGGAGCGCGCCGCGCACCTGGCGTGGCCTGCCTTCGCGTGGCCAAGGGCGCGGCGGAGAAGCCAGCGCCTATCAACTCCCTATTGGAACCATCGACAAGGAAGCTAAGAGAGCGAGTTTTGATTGATTGATTTTTTCGTGTTTCCGGGCGCGTCAACGGCTTTGGTCATTAGTCGCGTAAGTGTAGTGCATGTTTTTTTCTCGGGACATGGAGGTGATCTTCCCCCGCTGGATGGCGAGATCCGGCGCCGACCTACCGTCGGCTAGTGGGGTTCCCCCTAACCAGGACTCTCCCACCAGCGGGGCACCGCCCCAGACGGGACAAACTCTAAACTCCCGACCGGTCTCCCGGAATATGTGGTAGTGTAGTGCATGTTAGTGTAAGTGTGTGTGTGTAAGGGGATAGGATAGGACAGGACAGGACAAGGAAGATGAAGGACAGATCGCGCGCGGTCCATGGCCCGTTTGGTAGGGTACTGCTCCGGCATTCGCCTGGTGTTGATCGGAGAAACCACGGAAAACTACCGATCCTCCAGACAGCGACTGAATTCGACCTAGCTGAAAAGCTAGTGTCGAAAATCCTGTCGCCGTCAGGACTCGAACCTAGGAGCTCCCGGTTAGAGACGCTACAGTGACATCAGTTAATGTACTGAGCTACTGCTTCCGGTGAGAGGGGTTCTACAATACCGGCAGCGAATAAGCGACTCTGGCAGTTCATTGCGCTGTTGCCTCACATTACTATGCACATGGCACCAGCTACATGACAGATAAATGGAATATCGAAGTATTAACACGTTCACTGTCTTGTGTTCCATATGTGGTTCTCAAGCCATAACACTTGATGGTTTTGCTACGTCCGTGAACCACATGTGGGTCCTGACGTTTACAATTTCTATGGCAAACATGTTAATTGAACTCACCGTAACTGCACAGATTTTGTCGTGGACTTGCTAGGACGGGCATAGAATTTAGAAATGTACCAAGACGCGCGGAAAAATACTTTTTTTTTTGAAAGTATTACAGTAAAAGTTTCTTACAGTCGGGAAACTTTGGACGTGGGGAAAAAATTTGATGTTCTCATAGGGACAGGGAACCTGTTATCATTTACTGGCAGGCTATGGCACGTCTTGAAATCATATTCATAACTAGAGGGCGGATTTTGATGACCTAATACATCGCCAAAAATGATCAATAAAATGTTCTTAAAATGCTTTAAAATGCCTTAAAACCAAAGAAAAATGTCGTAAAAAAATTGATCAAAACAGTTCAGACGAACAACTCAAGCTGTTGGATACGTTACTGATGTAACGTATCTCTAATGTAACGTATTTCGATGTAACGTACGGCTTCTTTCATTCGTTCGAGTGAACTCAACATGCAAAAACTTCTGGTTTGGACTGTTCTTTACCAGGAAATCTCTGTCTTCAGTTATCCCGAAATCGGCCTATCCGGCAATGGTGCTGATATACGTCACAAGAATTGCATACTTACAAAGACTGTCAAAACAATTTCTGAGCGAACAAATCGAATAGACTACTGAATAATTCTGCGAAGAACATTTGATGCTTCTCGAAACTATTATTTGAAGCAAGTACCATTAAAAATGACATTAAAATCGCTTAAATCAGCAAAAAATGCATTACAAATGACGGAAACAGTACAAAATTAATTAGTCGAAATTGACAAGAAATGGAAAATAATGACCTATAAAATGGGTCATTTCCTTTTGACATAACATCAAATGAATTGAATAAAATAAAAACTTACCAAAACTTCTGTTGAAGACTAGTAGGCAGAACGCTCACCAAGAACGTTCAATTCGTTGCACTCATAATACTGAAACTTAAAACAATGAAAAGATTTGATTATAATATGTTGAAGCATAAGCCAAATTTAAGAGATTACAACTAATACAATATTCCATGGGGCAATCATCCCCAAATATAACTGGTGTTTTACAACCCCTGATAAACATTCATGCTGAATAGGAAAAATATTTTTTTGAAAAAACGATGAACAATTGTTTTTGTTGTGAATTTGCTGAGAAACACTTCGTTACTGCGCAGAAGTTGCTCCACGATCTCTCTTCTTCTATGACATCGAGAATGTTGTATTTAAAGGGAGTCTGATCTCTAAGAATACTTGTGAGTAGTCCCGAAGGAAAAATCTATTTTTTTACTTTCACGCATATTACATACGTTGCGTAAGTCATATAATGCTGCAGAGAGAAACGATGATTTTTCAATAGAAAAAATTGTATTGTAGGTCCGTACAAAAATTGGTTTTCGACAAAACTTGTCCTCCCACCCGTCTGTCTTTCTTCGAACCATGCTTGCGACTAAATCGATTTTCACCAAAATTGATATTGCGAGATCGATCTAGCTCATTGCGCAGCCCTTTGAATTTCAAACCATTATTTTAAGTTTTGCTGGGAACTGTGCATGAAGCCTTTAAGACAGTTTCAGAATTTTCTAAAAAAATCGCTCCAAATTTTTGATTGAAGTCCAATTTTCGTTAAATTCTTTGAATTATCGAAAACTGTAAAAGTTTACAATTTCGGCGTCTTTCTATAACTAAAATATTAAAAATAGAGATTTTTCTTCTGAATGAAATCTGTTCTTCAAAATTAAATTTTGAATGAGATCTTAACAATTTTTTTGTTCGTTTTATAGAGAATGAAAGTGATGCCGCGGAAAATCGATTTCAAGATTTTAATGGAAATGCACGTTTGGGGGTACCCCGATACCTAAAAAATGTTTCCCCTTTCATACGTCTTTCCGTGTGTGAACACTAGCGGCTAAACTATCCGTAGGATTTTTTCCAAAATGAATATTCTCCGGTCGATCACGCCCCATTCAAATCTCTGCGATTTTGAAAAATTTCCTTTAAATTTTTGGAGTTCTTTATATGAAGGTCCTAGTACAGCTGAGAGACGGTGGGGCTAAACTGAAAAGATAGTCCAAACTGAAGGAAAAGGAAACTAAGTAGTACGAGAAAGTATGTACCTTTCAGTACCATCAGTAGTTCTTTATATTTCTTTGTCGGATAAAACAAGCGATATTTAATAAATGACGCAGGTCAGAGTTTCGTTGAACTCTCAGAACTTTCGAAAATTGCAAAACTTCGAAAAAATGCGCGAAACAATGTGTTTTTTGTAGCGCCACTAGTTCTATTCTGCTATTAGCGGACCGAAAAATAGAAAATGTGAAAACATGTATTTTTGATACCGATATGCAGTAACTGGGAAAGCGACTGGGCCAAAAGCGAAACCGACGAAAGAGATTAAGAAACAAGTACGAGAAAGCGTCTGCCATTTTTTGGCACCATTGGTTTATTTGTGCCAAGAATGCAAGAAAAGTGAGCTTGTGCGCTTCAAAGATACAGGTGACATGTAAACACTAAAGACATCTTTAGTTTTTACGAGAAAATTCGGTTCATTGGAGAAATAAAGCAGAATCTTCTGAAAAGATGTATCAATAAAAGGTAGAAAGTAACGATTTTTGTAGAAAATAATTCTAACATCATTTTAAGATACCAATGACTCAGTTTGTTAACACACTAATTGTAGATAAAATGTTTTAATATTTGTTAAAATACAATGATTTATTGTAGTTATTGAATTAGCCTGTGACATACAATGTACATGAAGCATAAATTTCCATCTACCAACTCACTGAAGGTTTGAATGTAGATTAGTCTGAATGTACTCAATGTAAAACAAATCCTCTTGTAGGAAAGTATTCACGAGTCGAAAATGACGGAAGGTTGTTTTATGGCCTCCTCTACCACTGCAGAACGCGCCTTGCGCGTCTCACATGTCAGGATTCATGTCTCCGTGTCTGAGCTGCTCTCAGTGTTTCATCAGAACGCAGGGTTGTCTGACACTTCATCCTTTTTGTGGGACAAACCCAAATGAATGAGCCCATCTGATGTGTGATGTGCTGGACTTTGTCCTTTGCCAGGAAACAAGGAAAAATGAAGGCGACGGAGCTCATGTTTTGTCCTATCAGAGGAGGTTTGTTTCTCTTAAAAGGAAGCGAGTCACTTAGCTAAATTGCTGTTTCCACCGCTCACATTGGGATAAGATCCCGAAAATATGGCCAAAATATGAAAACGTTATCCAAATTGAATGAACCCTTGAGTACATTGGTTTTTGGGCACGCTGATTATTCCAATGTCAAAATTGCAACAAAACAAAAAACGCAGATCTAATGTGGCGGATTAAAAATTGAAAAACGTCTAAAGATGTTTCAATTTTCATAAAATTTGTAAACAGAGTTTCATGGGTTCATTGATTCCAATTCCGATGTAAACATTGCAAAAAGAAAATGGCGAATTAAAAAGTAAAAGCTTCTAAAAATGTTTCAATCATTAGAATCATAAGGCTGCACGAAGTTCAGAATAGCAGCTAACAACAGCTTTTCGTTTGACATTTCAATAGCTAAATAGTAGGTAATGAAGTTTTTTTACAAATTTTGTTGTAGAACTCTGTGAAACTTATGACTGTTTTCCACTTTAAAAATGACACAAAAATAACAACAAATTAATTGTGTCATTTTGTTTCAACATTAATTATCAATTAAGTAATTAAGTATTTGTAATACATGTAAGCATTGTATTCACCATCACGATTTTCGTTCATTTTGAATGATGCAAATTGTTCATTACCAAAAACTTTTACACGTCTTCAAAGTAACGGATGATTTATGTGGTGTATCAGCTGATCGCTCAACGGCCACGTTTCTAATGATGCAGAGAGTCACAGTGACGCCTCGGACCTGGTCTAACCGTGGAATTGCACAATCTGGGAATCAGTTAACCAAACTGCGTACTTAAAATTGCTTAAATTTAAACTTGTTCTCTGGGATGACTCATGGGTGGCGTACTAGCTTCTCATGCTGTGGTCCTCGAGTTCGACTCCCGGTTGATGCAAAAATAAGAGTTGCAGCTTTCCTTTCAAATCGTCCCAGTTTCTGTAACTGTGTGACGAATAAAAACTAGGAACTTGCAAGTTACGGTGAAGAGAATACGTTATGTTCACTTCATGTCGCTCTTACCCCCAAGCATGGGAATTTAACAAGGCTCGGGCAAGGGGGACACCGGTAGCTGGCCGACGAAGTCAGACTATCGACCCAATAACGCCAAATACGTACATACAAATTTCAACTTTTTTTGGACTTTTGTCCAGCTTTTCCAGATGTTGCCCCAATGTGCCCCGGGCGGCGCGGCGGGCGCGGCGCGGGCGTTGCTCTGCTGACTCCCATTGTGCGCGTGGCTGCGGTCTCCGTTCCGCAAGCCAAGCCGCGCAGAGCCCGCTTTTTGTTTGGCGAGTGAGTTGGTCAGCGGCTGCTTCCAGGAGGCGGAAGATTAAAACGGCGCATGCGCGTTGCCGGCGCCGCGCGCTGCTGCTCAGCTGCGAAATGCACTGCAGAGCCTCAAAGGAGCGCCCGCCGCGGCGGCCGGGAAAACGCACTGGCCCAAGTTCTTTCTTTCTTTTTTTTCCCTGGGGCTTTATCCAGCGGACTGCTGGTTACCCTTTACGACCCGATGGGACGCATATTCAACCATACATTATACACCAACACACTTGCGGGTTCCTCTGATCTGGGGTCAGCAGAACGCGAGGGCCTCCGCGTCAATACATAAAAGAGAGACGGTGCAGAAACAACCATGCCCACGGCGGGACTCGAACCCGCGACCCTTCCGACCGGAGCGCTGTCTGTACACGCTCCATCCAGATCGGCTAGTCGCTGAAGATACAGCTACTCTGTTTAATTGCGACAGTCTTAAAATTTTAATCTTGATAGAAAAATTTATTGGTGCTCTTGAGAACCGAAACAATGTATGCTTATATATGAAGTTATGATCGAAGAAGATATTGTTGATAAGGAAATTATTTTGAGCACATGAGAGTGGATATTTCTAGTGATCGCCATACATGCAAAGAAGCTAGGGAGCAAATTATGAAAGATGAACGCGTATCAGCTTACTTAAGAGATGTAACTTTGAAAAATAAATTCGTTAGTACAGAAGGCAAAGTTTAAAAAAATGTGTGAAATTTTGGCATATGGAGCTGAAACCCTAGCTGATACGAATAAAATAAAACAAGTATACCGATCAGTAGGAATGAACACATTACGATTGAATGTAGAAAAGACCAGGAGTGGCAGGAAAAGAAAGTGTAAAATAACTGATATTACCAAATTTGTGAAAAGAAGGAAAACGAATGGTATAAACTCATCGCACGAATGAGCTGTGATAGACTGGTGAAGAGAGCCAGGGATATGATACCATTAGGAAGAAGAAACGCTGGAAGGCCACAGAAGAGATGGGGAGAAGATATGCAGTTGACATCTAGTGAATCGCCGAGATGAAGCGTGAAGAAGATCAGGTGTACAACCTACATGAAAGAAGAAGATACAAAAATGAAATGAAACAGTTATCACTTGTGTAATTCACTCAAATTAGACTTGGAATTCTTCTCAATTAGGTGACTCTGTGGCGCAGTTGCTGCCGTAAGGCTGTTACGTATGGCCATTTGCAAAAGAAAAGCGCCATCTACCGAGTGACATGGAATTATTTTCAATTCATGAGAGAAGTAGGATTACACCAGACAATGCTGTCCAGAACTTTACTCAAAATTTGCAGTCAGAAATTCATTACATTTGGCTCTGAGCATCACATCTTAATGGCACATGATAAAACTGATTATTCCATGTGATTTTGAAAACACTTGTAATCCTAACTAAAACATACCAATCTTCGAAAGTAATGTGCATTAATGACGTCGTAGTTGTTGGTTGATTGCGTACAAATATCACAAGGAAAGTTGAAAATGAAACGCTGATTGCACGACGGTACTTGTGGCGCTGAAATGAATATGACTAAATAAAAAATAGAATTTCGTTTTGAGAAGGAAAATGTGGTAAAACGGAAACCAGTGGGAAAACTACAGTCTCTAGAAGAAGTAGCTTAGTTCGCTCTCCAAATACATACGTGTTACTTAAAGTGTGTGTGCGCTTTACCGCAAACGTTCTCTAATTTTTCATAAAATATGTTTTCTTCTAACTAAATTCAATTTAGAGAATGTTTAGATATGTAATTTTCCTTGTGATGGTCTTACGAGTTTGAAACTTGTAACAATATTTGATAGTAGTGCGCTGGTTTCGTAGATCGAGTCGCAGTGAATATTAGAATTATGTAGTATGACTAATGAAGTCTCTAAAGAAGTCAAAAGCCATTTTAGTCTCCCATAATATTTGTTTATTTTTGTTTAGTGGTTTTATCTCTTTGGTACATTTTCCCAATTCACATGGTCAGAAACCTCTATTTCAACACATTGTGTTCGTATTCATGTATCCGACATTAATGTCATCCAGTTCTATCCCTGTATTTGGCGTTGTTGCTGTGTTTTTCGTTTTGATACAAAACGCCGTCAAGCATACAAACAAAAAATAAATAATAATGTGAAGAAGCAATTGCTTAGAGTCACGATTAATACATTTCTTATTCTTCGTCGGAGGAAATTCGGAAGAAATACATCATTAAAACGCAACGAACTTATCGGCTTTCAGCAGCAATACTAAGTGGAGTGACGAGTCGATTGCTTTCCTTGCAGACGTCGCTCGTTAGTGATTTGACTGAAGGCGGATGGCGGCCAATGAGCGGCCGGGTCCCGAGAACCGCGCCGACCCGAAGGCTCCGATGACGCAGGTAGGGGGCGGGGGCGGGGGCGGGGAATTAAGATGGGTGAGCAGGCGATTCCTCTCCCTCACTCAACTAGCTATCGAGCTGCTCTTCAACTGGAAAGGTGGGCGGCAAACAGAGGTTTCATTCGGACCAATGGCGGTGCAAATGTAGTATACATACATACAGCATTTTTGATTTGTTCCCAATCATAGTGTAGTAAGCATATGCTTTGAGTGCCACTAATGGAAACAGTGCTCTTCTTTTTCGCTGTGTTGGTTTATGTTGAGTTTGTGTTTGTTATGCCGTCGTGAAATTATTATTTGAGATAACGTGTATGTTAATCTTTTTTAATGAATTCTACTGCATTGAGATACAAAGTTCTGCCCGTTGTTGCCTGCGCTGAAGAGACGTCTCTACTTGGAAATATCTTCTCGCTAGGAATAGAGTGGTGATAATGCGGAGATATTTCATTGGCTGGAGTAGGGTGTGTCCGAAACCGGTTCACGAGCAGCCGTTCACACACGAAACAGAAAGGCCAGCCAGAGCTTCGCCGAGAATCGTATGGAACGTGCTACTCGCAGAGCCGTGGAAACTCCTTGCTAAGAAACCTCGTGAACTCCAGAAATTCTCGAGACCTTCAAGATGGACGGTCTGTTTCTCCATCCCTGGTAGAAACCTATCTACCATTACACGAGTACGACGCTCATATTAGGAGTTATCATACGTCCTTGATATCTAAATATGGCTGAGTCAGCTTAGAACCAACATTGTCATTTTCTCTGCAGCGACACTCACCTCTTAGGGTCCTGACGGGAGCGTATTTCCGACACTAGCTGTAAATCTGTGTCTAATTCAGCCGCTGTCTGAAAGAGAATTTTAGCGGTCGATTACTCGGTTAGGTAATTTTCTGTGGTTTCTCCGAGCATTACCATAACAAACGTCATGCAACATACATCATCTTCCCATCTTATTCCTTGACTCATCTTCTCCCCTAACACATACATACCTACTCTAACATGCACTATACTACCGTACATGACAGGTTGTCCCGGTTGGAGTGGTGCTGTGTCCCATTGTGGGAGATACCTTGAGAGAGAAATCTCCGCAAGGCGACGTGTATGTCGGCGTCAGGATCTCATAATTATCCATAAAGGAAAGAACACCAACATCTCCGGGGAATACATTCATTACTCTAACGGAACTACTGACCACAATAGTTGAAGTTAGAGCCGGCGGAGGAGGTGCGTACGGTTGGTAGTAGTACTCACGCGAAAATAAAATTCCAGGTGGATAACAAAACCACCTGGAATTTTGACGAAAATTGGAAAAAAATTCCATTTTAACACATTTATTACTACCATCAACCTGGTGGGAAAAAAATTCCGAAATCCACCAAAAGCCTTATTCAATATTTAAACTTCGATTTCGATGTGTATCGACTAGAGAGCGATATGGACATAGCCTTGAGCATTCTCGAAAGAAGAGATAAATCCGACGAATTTGCGTGAGGTAGTAGATTTTATGCGCAATAATGAGTGGTGTATGCGTCTTGTTCCCGAATATTTGCGCTGTATTCGTCTGCTTATGCCCATTCCAGGATCATCGTGCTCGAACGAGGGAAGATTGTCTGTGCTACTCCGGGTAATAAACTTCTTGCGTTCGACTATGTTGCTGTCTGGAGGAGAATTCTAGCGGCCGGCTGCTCTGATCGGTAGTTTTCCGTGGTTTCTCCGATCAACACCAGGCGAATGCTGGAGCAGTACCCTACTAAACGGGCCATGGACCGCGCGCGATCTGTCCTTCCTCTTCCTTGTCCTATCCTCTCCCCTTAAACACACACTTACACTAACATGCACTACACTACCACATATTCCGGGTGACCGGTCGGGAAGTTAGAGCTTGTCCCGACTGGGGCGGTCCCCCGCTGGTGGGAGAGTCCTGGTTAGGGGGAAGCCCCACTAGCCGACGGTAGGTCGGCGCCGGATCTCGCCATCCAGCGGGGGAAGATCACCGCCATGTCCCGGGGGGAAAACATGCACTACACTAACGGGACTAATGACCAAAGTAGTTGACGCGCCCGGAAACACGAAAAAATCAATCAATCAATCAATCGACGATGTTGCAAAATCGACTCAATCATATAGCGATTTTACACTCGTACCCAGAGTTAGTCGAAGATCGATATTGAGAAACTGATAGATTTTTATTTTTTACGTAAAAAACAGCTAAAACTGCGTGACGTGCTACGAGATGAATTCATTTCTAAAACTTCCAAACGTGTGTCACTTTTCGCGCAGCCACATTACAAGCGTTGATCGATTCCAATTAAAAAATGAGAAATTTTGTATTATATTAAAAAAAAAACTTATATACAATACAAAATTAAATGACGCCCTCCCGTGGTACTACCCACCTGAACATTTTACGTTTTGCCGGCCCTACATGACGCACCTGAAAATATCAAAGCAAGAATGAATCAATCGATATAAATCCTAAATAAAGAGGCAGAAGTGACTAAGAGCGGGTACCGATTCAGCGCTTCGGCTCATTGAGTCGCATTCGAGTTCCGCCTTGGGCATGGTTGTTTGTACTTGGTCTTTCTTGAGCGTGTTGTCGCGGGGTGCCTCACGTTCTGCAGACCCCAGATCAGAGGAGCCCGCAACTGTGTTGGTGGCTAGTGCACGGTCGAATATGCATTCCGTCGGGACATGAAGGGTAACAGGCTGTCGGCTGGAAAAAGCCGTACGAAAAGAGTATTTATGAACAACAGTGTCTGCGGAAGAATGAAAGAAAAGGTTCAGCACAATGAATCAACACTATAATAAATGTCATGCAATTACTAAAATTAAAACCATATTTCATGTTTTGTTGATTACAAAGTGTTGATTACTTTTATTCTCAACGTAAAACAAGGCAACGCAATGAGCTTCAAAGCGGATTTGCACTCCTGGTGTCAAAGGACTGGACTCATATTGACTATACAAGAGGCCGCGACCCAAGTAGAGTGCGAAACGAGTTGGCCATCACACTGACACTTGTATTGAGCGAATGTAAATTCGTAAACGCTTTCAGCTAAAAGAAGGTCATAGTATGACGAGCGTTTGGCGAAGACACAATGTCTTCTGCGCAGCGAAGACTTCGAAATGGGCATGTCCTCGCCGAATCTGGACGCGTCCTCGAGGTGACAAAGGCAGTAAAGACGCAGGTGAACGTTCAGTTGAACCTCTGCGTCGTTCAACGCGAGACACACTGTGTATGACGCTGTGCAACAAGAGCCGTCTGCAAGGTGTTCATGATGTGTAGTGATGGAAGAATTGAGCACTTTTAAGTTTAAAAAGTGCTATTTTGAAAGCAAGGTTTTAAAATTTTTAGCACTATAAAAATTAACATTTAGCATTTTGTAGTATTTGTTGAGAAAATCATTATTAGCCGACCTGGATGGCCGAGGTGGCTAAGAGCGAGTATCGACTCAGCGCTTCGGTCCGAAGGGTCGCGGGTTCGAGTCCCGCCTTGGGCACCGTTGTTTGTCCCTTGACTTTGTATGTGTGGTCGCGGAGGGGCTCGCGTTCTGCTGACCCCAGATCAGAGGAGCTCGCAAGTGTGTTGGTCTAGTGTATGGTCGAATATGTGTCCCATCGGGACGTAAAGGGTAACCGGCTGTTGGCTGGATAAAAGCCCTAGAAAAAAAATCATTATTAAGGAAGGTCTCATTGAGATAAACAATTATTTTGATGCTTTTTAGATTTTCCTTGTAAAATAAGGAAATAAGAGAAAATAATTTAATATTTCGCAATTTGTGAACTTCCACAGATATTTAAAGAAGCAATTTTAAATTATTCGTATCTTGTGTAGAACCGCAGGCTTCTGGAGAACATTATTCCATTGAGAGGAAGAGGATTATTTTGAAATTGTAAATGCTTATTAAAACAAAACATCATTTTAAAAGGTCAAGTATTTTTTTAAATGAAACCAATTTATATAAATAGCTATTATCAATAAGTAAAAGAATCAGTGGAAAATTAACTGAGATTATATATATCAATGTTGGTTTCCTTTAACCTACTTCTTCTGTTAGTAACAATTGAACTGTATTGACTGAAAAATCGTTCAGCTTCTACACTGTTGGCCACTGTCAAATTAAATGTTTTTAAACATCGAAGTGTTGCCGATCCCTTGATAGCGAACACGAAGGAAACCTGAAAAGGCAATTTAGTAATTATATCACAGATTCACGACCATTTCGCACTTTGTACGGGATTTCGCATTTTATCGGAGGTTGAAAATCTTAAGAAATATGCTACATCGACCGTCAAACATACAATTACTATTTTTTTCTCAGCATTTGGTAACATCTCGCATTTTATCAATTGCTAAAATCTACCATCTCTAATAGTGTTAATATATTTCTCGAAATAACCTCAGAATACAACACCGTGGAGATGAGAAAAACTGTGAGGCATGTACTGCGCGTCGGGCAGGGAGCATCTCTTTGCTGTTCACCGTGCTGTATCGATACTATTAGTCTTTGGACGCAGAAACAAACGCATTCCTTTTTGCCGTCGATTCCGTCATTGTATTTTAACATCATTTGTGGGCAGCCAGGGTTTCAAAGTGGCAGCGGGCACCAGAAATGCATGCAAGCGAAGAAAGAACCTAGGGCGGCACACACACACACACACACACACACACACACACACACACACACACACACACACACACACACACACACACACACACACACACACACACACAAACTAGCTGAGAGGGGAGTAGAGTGACCCCCTTAGATGCAAGGGCGTGCATGTGTGAGCCGGGCGGCCGACCTCCCAGGGAGGGTGCGAGCGACCGACGTGACCGCCAAACATGCTTGCAGCAGATGCCCGGGCAGAGGGATTTTTCTTTCTGCTCGCCCCGCGAGAGGTCGCAACTGCTCGGCCTGGAGGCGGACGTGCACTCCTCGAGACACTGCGAGTGCGCTGCACTGGGTGTCCCGAGTACTGGCGCGGTCAAACGTCTTGTTAGAGGATCTGCACTAGCCAGGGTATGGGGAGTGTGTGTGTGTGTGTGTAGGCGTAACGGAGGTAGAATAGTGGAGGTAACCTTAGAACTGTACATAGTTGTAATATTTTCATCCCAGTGAATAAGCTGATAAGTCATAAACACTTCATTTTACAGGAGAGCAAAAAACAACGTTTAAATGAATCAAATCAGAGATTAATGATAATTAAATGAAGATGATATTTAAACAAAACTATTTTTGAGTATGTTTTGTTTGAATTTCATTAATACCTTATTTATAGTATTATTTTAATGTTGTTATTTGCTCCCCTGTGAAATTAAGTTTTTTGACTTATCAGTTTGTTCACCGGGGTCAAAGATATATTGTAAATAAACTAATTGTACTTAGAGCTCGTGCCTGTGACATGATTACGCTACCACGACTCCACAAAATATCCAGTTATCAGGTGAGTTCAAACTGTGAGTGAGAGAGAACTTGAGTATCACCAAAATTAATATTCTCAAAACTCGCCGCAATGCCTTCACTTGTTTGAATTTCCCCTCAACCCATGTGCGCCGCATGGCGGTCATCGGGCGAGAGGCGGGGATTCCGGTTGCCGTTTTAAATAGTTCAAACAACTTTATCGAAAGCTTGATTTTACATCGTTTGACTCTTTAACATGTTAGTTGAACACAAAGTACATAACACAACACTGACTAACAGATAAGACAAATAGCACAGTTTAATATCGATAAGGGGAAACTCAAGCGAGCACCTCCAATTGGTTTAGTGATTTAGTATTTTTCAACGTGATGTGTGAGAAAGGAGTAGAGAGGGTACCGGTTTCTCAAGACTCGAGATTGGGTGAGCTGTAAGATATAATTGAAAATGTAGGAAGCCAGGAACATTTTGCATGTTAAAAAAAGAAGTCATGAGAGATGGTGTGTCTGCAGTTTTGGATGGAGGGAATTTTTAAGACAGAGGGGAAAGAGCTGTTTCTTACAAACCAGGGTGCTTTCATGGCTATTCTTAGGGTTTTATTTTGGAACATTTGGAGAGTGCATCTATGGGTAGGAGCAGAATTGTACAAGACCGGCCAAACATATCAGAGGTCGTTTTGTATAGTAGAAATGTGTATGTGATAGGAAGAGAAGAATGATGATTTATTATAGGATAGAGTTGGTGAAGTTGTTGATTTCCTTATTTGAATTTAATAGTCATATAGTCCTTCCATGTTAGATGAGAGTCAAGATGTAATCCGAAATATTTCAGGGAGGCGTGCTTAGGAGTCCAAGGGATATCAGCGTTGTTTAGAATCAGCGGGAGTAGAGTTCCTAGATACAAAGAGTAGCGCAATTGCCGCCATTTCATATCCTCACCCGGTAGCACCATCAAGCAGAATTCAGAAGTTAAACAGATATTATAACAATTGGTGACGTTATGAAGATTTTCAAGAATATTAATATTGTTGGTTTTTTTACGAGGGTCGGCGGATATCTTCAAAAGACACCTTGTGAACCGTACCACACGCTAGTGTGAGAATGTTACTCCCTAAAACCACCTTCCTAGGCTTTTTCACCCCCACGGAATCGCCGTTAGGCATTCCTTCCCGGGGGTGCATAGGGCGTGCGTTCCTAGCCTTTTGGCATCATCCTAGGGCGCCATTGTCATCCGCTCCTCGAGTCTTCGCTTCTTTATTATTTGAGCCATGAAGGGCCGCCACTGCTTCCCACTTCAGCCAGCATTCCCTCTACGATGTTCTCCGGCTGCAGTTGCTGTCCCGAGTTGCAGGCAGAGATGTGTCCTCTCTTCTTCGAATCGAGGTCAGACAAAGACATTAATATTGGTTTGGGATATATTGATGGTTCTCGACACACAAAATAAGACGCAGTTCCAATTCTCCTGACAACCGGGTACAAAATGGCGGGGTCGGTGGAACAATGTAATGCGCTACTCTCTGTATCTATACTTGTTTTTTTCTAACGTGGCCGATGACATTAGGTTATTTTTATACCTCCTGCCTTATAAAATGAATCTTTTTAATTAATTCTGAACGCGCTTCTCAACGGGGCGCATGGCCTCAGACATGTGCTTGCCACTGTTAAAAAGATTCATTTCATATGGCAGGAGGTGTAAAAATGCCTCATCGGCCACGTTAGAAAAACTTAAGTACAGAGACCGGAGCGGTAGCTCAGTGCATCAACTGATGTCGCTGCAGCGCCTCTGACCGAGAGGTCTTAGGTTCGAGTCCTGACAGCGACAGGATTTTCGACATTAGCTTTTCAGCTACGTCGGATTCAGTCGCTGTCTGGAGAATTCTAGCGGCCGGCTGCTCTGATCGGTAGTTTTCCGTGGTTTCTCCGATCAATGCCAGGCGAATGCCGGAGCAGTACCCTACCAAACGGGCCACGGACCGCGCGCGATCTTTCCTTCCTCTTACTTGTCTTATTCTCTGCCCTTATACACACTTACACTAACATGCACTACGCTACCCCATATTCGAGGAGACCGGTCGGGAACTTATAGCTTGTCCCGACTGGGGCGTTGCCCCGCTGGTGGGAGTTTCCTGGTTAGGGGGTAACCCCGCTAGCCGGCGGTAGGTCGGCGCCAGAACTCGCCATCCAGCGGAGGAAGATCACCGCGATCTCCCGAGAAAAAACATGCACTACACTTACGGGACTAATGACGTCATGTGTTGACACGCCCGGAATCACTAATGAACCAACCAACCTAAGCACAGGGATTCTAAGCGGGGGTGGAGCGCTGCTGCACGTGGAAGCACGGTGCGTGGTGGCCGTGTGGCGGCCGCGTGGCGGCGACGCTGGGCAGGCGAAGGCCAAGGGGGCCCGGTGCGGCCGCGCGTCAAACCCTCACCCGCGCCAGCACTCTTTGCTTTTCCCGCTCCGCCGCCTTATTTATGTGGCTTTTGGCGCGGGGCGTTGTTTCGAGAGGCAGATAGCTGGGGGGCTTATCGCCCGGGCGGCCAGACGCCTAAAAGGTGCGGTCGCCCTCCATTAGGGCGAGGTGGGCGGGGCGGGTCGCGGGCGGCGCAAGCGCGCCCGATAAGCTGCGCCTGGGCCCATTAAAAGAAGCCCCGGGAAGACGCGGCGGGGCCGGGCCAAGCGCCACTGGCCCAGATAGCGCTCGAGTGCGCCGCCGCCGGCGCCGCCGGAAGTAGCCCCCTGACCTTGCGACGCTCCAGGGGCTGCTGCGCCGCCGCCCCACCCGGCACTCGGGTTTCACGGTGGGTGTACCCCAGGGCGATGAAGCCAGGTCGACTTACGAGTTCGGTTTCCTACTTCAGACTTGTACGTTCGAAACTTGTCATGTATAGCATTTGACCACGGCAAGTTAATATTGGGTGGAAGCAACTTTCCTGAGCGTTTGCTTCATTGCATTCATGAATGAGCAGAACGAACGGTTATGTATATAATACATGAATGGTTATGTATATAATGAATGAATGATGCGTGAATGAAAAATAAGTTAGAAAAATAATCACCTACAAAACCCTACAAAAACATTTAGAATTAAGAACCAAAAATAACAGTTATATTTTTCGTGTAAATTAAGTATGCCAAAGTGCTACTACATAATGGCTCTGCAGTGCCAATGATCGGGAGGTCTTAATGTTAGAGTCCCGACGGTGCCAGGATTTTCGACTAGCTTCATAGTTAGGTCGAATTCAGTCGCTGTCCGGAAGACAATTCTAGCAACCGGCTGCTCTGATCGGTAGTTTTCTATGGTTTCTCCAATCAACACGAGGCGGATGCCGGAAACGGATGCGTAACAAACGAGCCACGGATAGGGCACGACCTTTCCTTTCTCATTCTTGTCATATCCTTACCCCATACTTACACACACATTTACATATACTACATTACCGCACTTGCCGGGAGGACAGTCGGGAGCTTAGAGCTTGTCCCGGCTGGGGCGGTGCCCCGCTGGTGGGAGATACCTGCTTGAGGGAAAACCCCTCGACACAACGTGTAGGCCGGCGCCGGATCTCGCCATTCAGCGGGGGAAATATCCCCGCCACTTCCCGCGATAAAAAACATGCACTACACTTATGGGACTAATGACCTTCCCCCCCCCAGTTGACGCGTTGGAAACACAAATCAATCAATCCATCAATCATATTTATACGCCCAAAAATTGTATTCCATACGGTACTTGACCACGGCAAGTTAGTACACGGCACAAGCAACTTTCGTGAGCTTTTGTTTGCTTCGCTGCTTCCTTTCTGCTTACACTGAAGAAGCTGAGTGATGGCAGTGAGAGAAAAGCGCCTTTAGGTCTCAGCTATCCGTGAACTATCGGGTACTTTGTAAGTAATTGTTTGTTAAAAAGATGAAAGAAACTTGTGTGCATTTCCTTACCGCTATATCATAAGGGAACAAAACAAACCCCATTACTGATATTCAAACTCAGAAAACTTATCGTCGCAATTTTGGTTTCCTCTTATCCACTAACGAATGTCAATATTAATATACAAATCCCACATTTCAGGAAATAAATGTGCAGTATTTTCCAACTCTAGAATAAACTGCGATGTCCTGTAGAAGAGGATCGAAAGTTAGGGAAGTGCACGCCAGTAGGCGACATGTTTTTGAAACAACTGAGCATCGTCGAAGACCACATGGCTTGTCAGAATGTATTCTTCCACCAGCCATAAAGGCTGGAGTGCCCAGCTGTTAATTCCTCAAAGTTTTCAGTTCAGTGCGTGTAGTTAGAGATTAGGGATAGTTTTCACGAATGACTTCCAATATAATCAGTAAATGGAGTATTGAAAGAATTAGTATTAATGATGTCGACAAGCAGAAGAGATTATATATGGGTGTGAATTAGGTCATCAAACGGCTGTAAAGGCACAGGCCATAAATATCGGATTTCCAAGATCCCGCGTTGTTCGTATCATACTTTTAGTGAAACTCGCACTAGACAAAATTTTAATCATAGAACTGTGAGAGTATATAATAATTTTTCTTAAAGAGGTAGTTTTAAAGTGTATTTTTCTGATATTTTAGCTAGGAACTAAATATATTGATATCATGTTGGCCAAATGACAATAGAGATTAAAATGACCCGAGACAAGTTACCTAACATTTGTGAAATAAGTGTGTACTAGCGTACCCGTGCGAGAACTCTCGAATGTTAAGCCTCACCCTGTTCCCTATTTTTCCATTTGCATATTAAACCTGTAATATATCTTTTTCTTCAAAATCCTCCTATCCTCTGCTACTTGTTCTATGTCTTCTTGTAATTGATAACAATAAAATACTCCCTTGTCAATACAATCTGTTCTCATTTAACGTTATTACCGAGCAGAGATGTACACCCGTGTAATTCAATCGTAGAATATCACGTAATTATTCTAATTTCACATACAGTTGCAAATTCTACAGGCTCTGATCACGTGGGGTAGAATCGAGAAGCGTCGAACCAGCTAAAATGTAATAGAATGTTCAATAAGATTTTATCCTATAGATTATGGTGTGAGGAACGTTTCTTTGAGGCCTCTGACCTCAAAATTTTAGTTTTTATGGTCCAACAACGCTTTGTTTAGGAGTTATTTAACGAAGTAGATTTAAAAAAACCGACCGAGTGTTGCGGGTTGCATTTGACGTGAATATTTAGATGCGTTTTTAAAGAAATCCTTCATATTTTAAAAATCAAAGTGCAATTCGTCACGGCTACATGAAATTATCTTTCTTTACGTACATCATTTATAAAAATTGGTTGCTTGTGAGAACAGCAAAAGGAATCTATATTAATACACTATTTCAACAATATTCATTTCAAAAACTAACTCCCAAACGAACTTCAGCAACAAACTCGAAAGGAATTGAAGGATAGTTCGTACAAAAAGCAACACCGAATTTTTATAGTGAAAAAACTTGCAATGCTATCAAAATACCCCTTAGAAGACGAAATAATATTTGTGAGAAGTATATAAAATGTTTCCACAAAACGTATTTTATATTTTTTTCAATGTTCTCGGAATTACGCAGACTTTAAAATGATTCCTAATGCAACGCATTGCTGGTTTTCGGGCCAGGGAGATCACCCTATTTGCATAATTGCAATCTCGAGAGTCGCTGTCTCCGTGGTTGCGTTCGTAGCCCATGAGGGAATTGGCCGCAGCTAATAAAAGCATTCGAATGAAATTCTCTCCTGGCGAACGTCTTTATGACTTCTGACCTCTCGGTATTTGCAGCACAGTCGCTTCTTTCGCATTGCCGCGAAGTTGCTTCTCGAGAATTCCGACATCTCATTTATTCGTGAATGAAATGAAACCTCAGAAGTTCCTTTTCGAGCACATTCACAAGGGCAGGTTTCCGTTGCATCCGACGACCTTTATCCTCTCCCCTTCTGGGCAAGTTTCTCGTGGGGCCAAGTTCTGAATGATCTCTCAGCGATGCCAATGCGTATAACTTACTTCGCCGTCCTCCCTCCAGTGAATCCAGAATGCAGTTCCAACCTAACGTCGAGTCACTGCTCCTGAATTTTCACTTCAACTTGGTCCATGTCTCAACTTCTTTACACGAAAACACGATTCACATTTTCATGTGTATTTTCCCTGACGCAAGAAGTTTATTGTCACGGAGAAAACTTGACGTAAAATAACCTTATTTTTGAAGGTCTGTTTACCCACAAAGTGTGCCACTATTGACAAAATAATTTGATAGATTTATATTATGATATTTATTCAGATCTGAGAAATACCTCGCAGAGCCAACGTTGGTGCCAACGACCTGGATGTCGAGAAGAATGCAGAGCTATAAAGGTGAACAGCGCAATTGCGACTTTGTGTTGTAATGAACTCATGTTCAAAGTCTTCGGAAGCTAGCAGTTTATTTACACTGCTTTGCTCTTATGAATATTGAAATATGGGTCAGTTACTGGCAGCGCATCGATTTTTACGCCATGAAATTCTTGTTTGCTTTTAGTTCTGATCAGCGCAGCAACAGTGCGCTCCCGTAAACAGCTAGATCACATATGAATTATGCAGAGATGAGAGCAGAATATTGCATCCAATATTTTGTATCTAGGATAGCAAAGCACGTCATCAAAAGGATACCCATTTACCCACAATTAAGGTCAGACTATATAAAATGGCTTTAAAGTTCTCAACAAATAGCCTATTGTCCCCACCATGACCAGTTCTCAATGAAAACGTCATTGGTTCAACTGAATTTTCGTGTACACGTATGCTAATGATGCAATAGCTTACCGAAGTACATCATTTCCAAGTGTTTGATAAAACATTTTCGATTGGATCCATACAAAGCTAGTAGAACGTTACCGAGTGGAAGGCACCTTTTGAAATGTGTCGCCGTTTCAAAGTAATAAATATACTATATACTTCTATTAAAAGAAAGTCCTTTCTAGGTCACGAGCTGAAAGAAGAGGTGGACAATCCGGTGGAGGCTGTCATTCGATCGGGAGATTTAGTATAAAAGACGTGAAGTCGTAATGAAGCTCGCAATTCGATGACAATGCCCCTTCTCCTGTCAGCTCGAGACCTTGAAGGGACTTTCTGTTTTAATCGACGTGTTTGCGCAAGTATCTTAATATTCTACAGAGAGGATGGTGCAGAGAGATGTCTGTAACTACGTCACGGCTTAAAAGAGCGTACCAATTGTTGGAATAAACTTATCGCCCCCAAGCGTGACTTCAGAAATACTACGATTATGTATAAGGCACGTGGTGCATAATGGCAGCATTGTAAATTGGTACGTGCAGTTTCGAGTCGGACCTAAAAATCTTAACGGGCGCTGGCAAGGATCTTATTGAGCGCTGGCAAGGACTAGGAAGTGTAACGTCGCAGACTAGCTCTCAACCCTTTAAGAGAGACGGTGGTTACCATGGTGCCATTTCAACATATGAAGGGTTGTTATTAGAGAATCATCATCTGTTTTCCGCAAACGACACGTGGATGATACTTGATAAATGCTCTATACAAATCCTCAGCTATCCTTGTATTTACCGGGAGCGGTAGCTCAGAGCATCAACTGATGTCACTGTAGCGCCCCTGACCGGGAGGTCCTAGGTTCGAGTGCTGACGGCGGCAGGATTTTCGACACTAACTTTTCAGCTAGATCGGATTCAGTCGCTGTCTGGAGGAGAATTCTAGCGGCCGGCGGCTCTGATCGATAGTTTCCGCGGTTTCTCCGATCAAACCAGGCGAATGCCAGAGAAGTACCCTAACAAACGGACTGTGCGCGATCTTCGTTCCTCTTCCTTGTCCTGTCCTATCCTCTCCCCTTACACACACACTTACACTAACATGCACTACACTACCACATATTCCGGGAGACAAGTCGGGATCTTAAAGCATGTACGGCTTGGGCGGTGCCCCGCTGGTGGGAGAGTCCTGGTTAGGCCGATGGTAGGTCGGCGCCGGCGGTAGGTCGGTGCCGGATCTCGCCATCCAGCGGGGGAAGATCACCGTCATCTCCCCGAGAAAAAAACATGCACTACACTCACGGGACTAATGACCTAAGCTGTTGAGGCGCCCGGAATCACTAACAACCAACCTTGTGTATTATGTACAATTTAAATGTACACGTGTGATATCCTGTCGTGTTTACTCATCACGACGCTACAGAAACTCCTGAGAACTAGTAGAACGTTACCAAGTGGCAAGCGTCCTTTGAAGTGTGTCGCCATTTCAAAGCAATGTATTTTCTCCTTGTCTTTCTTTGGCGTCCTTGAGGAAGTGGCGCTGCCTCATCCGCAACTGCGCGTCGCCCGCACGCCCGCGCCCCCTCGCTCGCGCGGCGACACACAATATTTTAATGGAAACGGAAGCACTTAAAGAAATAAAGCGGGCGCGGGTAGGCGGCTTCTTAGCGTCGCCCTCTAGGAGCGGTGGCAACCACAGGGTGGGGGGGAGGGGGTAAAAAGCGCGTGAGAAGCGCCGCCCGCGCATCGCCCGGGGTGCGCGGCCTTCGCGTATTTTTAAATGCCGCGCGCGGGGGACGAGGGAGAAGCAGCAGTTGTGATAGTGGCGGGAGGTAGTCGGGAGTTGTTGGGGTGGCGGTGGTAGAGTGACAACAGAGGGGCGTATGCCGACTGCATCCTACCGGGAGAGCTGGCTCAGGGTATTAACTGATGTCACTGCAGTGTTTCTGACCGGGGGATTCTATTTTTCGTGTCCCGACTGGGTAGGATTTTCGAAGCTATCGACTTCAATCGCTGTCTGAAGAAGTGTGTGTTCTAGCGGCCGGCTGTTCTGATCGATAGTTTTCGTGGTTTCTCCCCTCAAAACCAGGCGAATGCCGGAGCAGTACTCTACCAAACGGACCACGGACCGAGCGCGATCTGTCCTTCCTCTTCCTTGTCCTGTCCTATCCTATCCCCTTACACACATACACTTACACTAACATGCACTACACTACCACATATTCTGGGAGACCGGTACGGAGCTTAGAGCTTGTCCCGGCTGGGGCGGTGCCCTGCTGGTGGGAGATACCTGGTTGGGAAAACCTCGCTAGCCTACGGTGGGTCGGCGCAGGATCTCGCCATCCAGGGGGGCAAGATCACCACCTCCCGGGCAAAAATGCACTACACTTACGGGACTAATGCGCTTAGTGATTGATCGATTCGTGATTTCGAGCTTGTCAACAGCTGAATGCAGCGGGTTCCGTTTTCCTCCTTTGTGTAAGGGTTGATTTCTACATATACCGGAGTCTGCTTAGTATTATGTTAATCAGTTATAATTGGTACACTGCTATTTTCAAGAAACATTTGCATGTCCTTTTAGAGCACTGCGAACGTGGAAAATCACACTTAAAAGTTTGTGGGAACAAAATTTGAAACCTATCACGAGCATCATGTTACCCCGCTGACATAATATACACAATTCCGAAATTCTGTCACGTTCACTTGTATTTCAGATTTTCTCTGGACTGGTGCAAGAACATGTATTTGTGTTACTCATGAATACAGAGTTAACCTTATTTTATATGGCGGGTCACGGGCTATCAGGCCCGCTCTTCCGTATGACCACGCAAATTTCGCTACGCTTGTTTCGCCATCTAGCGGAGAAAGAAGGTAATATCTCGGGCGACGAAAGAGGTGATTTGAATTTAGGTCAGAGGCTTCATTTAGGCTTGACGATCTTTTACTTACATGCAGTAAATCTACTTCATGGGAGAGCCTTCTTTACTTCCCGTTCGAAGGAAGGCGTACGAAGGATTTTTTCGCTCTAATAAATCCACGGCTTCGATCGGTTTGAACCCGGGAACTTGGGCACAACAGTTCGGTATGCTAGCCGTTGTACCATCGAATCTGCAAAAAGGCGGTGGTGTGAGTGATAACTGACCACGGAATGCAGTCGGACAGTGGTAGAGTCCTAGCGGTGGGCAGGGGCGGGGGGCGAGGGAGGCGAGGGAGACAGCCCCCGAGTGCGCTTCGTGGGCCTCTGGCGTCGCAAGGAGCCTTCCCCGCCCTAAGCCGCCCCAGCACGGCGCTTGCAGAGTTGGATTTCAGTGTTCGTCTTGGGGGCTCACAAAGGTACGCGCCTCTGCTTTTGTTTTAAGAGGAGACAAAATGACGATTCTTACTTAAGAACTACTACATACACAGGATGTTTCCAAAGTCTACATACAAACTTCAGAACATTCGTGACAAGAAGAGATGCAACATTATCATAAGAACGTAGGTTATACTAAATACTCGAAACTGAAGGCGTAAGTTCTAAAGAGGGTCATTTACCTTTGAGATTCGTGACCGTTTTACTACTTTCATCCCCTTAGTTTTATCTCTACTGTTTTATTTCAGTAAATGCGAGCGTACAAATGCCCACTGCCTCGCTAGTACAAATGTCACGAACAAAAATCGTCGGTTATTGTATTCAGGATTTGGGCTCGCAAATCACCTTAACCATATTCTGAACATGGAGTAAATTTGTACAGAGGGTTCTTTAAATTTATAGAGGGGAAAGTTGTTCCATTCATGGTTCCGGACGCGGTAAACATAGATAAGGGAAACTGGTTGAGGTACCGTTAAATTATAGACTCGCAAACGCCTAAGGGAAAAATTGTGTCTCCTGTCTCAAATGTACATATACGCTTCTGAATGCATCCCTCCCTTCTCATAGAATGTCGAATTGAAACGTTCATTCACCTCTGGAAAGTACTTCAAATATCTTAAAGTTTTTACCTCTTTATTCTGCATAGCGTAGCTGCATATTCTGCAAAGTGAATAGATCATAAAGAATATTATCATTCTATCAAATACAGGTACATTTAATTTTCATATTCTGATACCTCAATATTTTCATGAAAATTTACCTAAAAATAGAATGGTGTGTGATGCTTACTTTTAAGCTAGGCACGTACCCAGAAGCCTCGATTGACGAAATTTCCTCTTGCCTGCTTTAATTCTGTGGCAGCTGCTTTCTGCCATATTTTTCGTCCAGCGTGGAACAACGTTGTAGAGGGAAATTTGATCTGTCGCAAACCAGGGTCGTGTAAGTAGTTTGTTGAATGTTGGGCCCTTCAGATGTAACCATATACATCCCACGTTTGGGGTGCTCCTACTTTCAAGGCGATTGTTTACTAATTGAAGGGCAGAGTCAATTCAAGGGTTCTTAGAAAGGCGTCTTGGAAAAACATTAGTTCATAACTTAGAAAATAGAGTTAGTGTTGCCATCATGTATTGTGAACTTCGATGCATCCAAGATAATATCAACTCGGTCTAAAGGGCATTACTCTCAAACAAAACAAGTGAAGAAAAGTACACAGTTCTGGTAGAACGTCATAAGTCCATAGTGTTTCTGGTAAAAATTGCATTAGTTACAGAGTTGCTGGTTTTGCGTGATGCACAAAGAAATAACCAAACATGTACACGCAAGATAAAAATTGACAAAATACACAATAAGATTTTAGTTTAGTACATTTTTGTTTCATTGGCTTTTTGTAACCGTGAAAAATTAACAAATTTTCCAAATTTGTTAATTGTTCATTGTTAGACTGACAATGATAGAGCAGAATTTCCACCTGTCAAATTCATTCTTTTGTCACAAAAGAATGTTTTTGATTGCAGGAAACGCTTTTTGCGTCACAAGACATAATTGGAGTTCAAAGAGAAAATCTCAGCTACTGTGAGGCTAAATTCTTCATTTTATGATTTTTAATCCCAAATAATGTTTTTACATTTTGGTGAAATTCAAAATCACGATTTGAATTTAACCCTTTACACAATTTCGCCTTGGCTGTACAACACATAAACAGTGAATGCAAAGACAGTTCAATGTAATCAACAATTAATTACTCCACTAGGAGGAAAGCCGTGTTTCCAATTTCTGAGTTGCTGTAGTCAATTTTACAAAATTTAATTCAATATAATTTTTTAAATTTTTTACAGACACGGTTTTTTAACAAATTTGATTTTAATATTTTGCAAGAAAGCGGACTGAAAGTCTGCTCTTGATTACTTTCTCCTTCCATTGTCAATTGTATAGTAATTGTTGTAGTTGTATAGTAGTTGTCATTCGTATAGCATTGTCAGTAATACTGAATTAAGGCTTCCTGTATCTTCATTATCTTTTGAGATTTAGCCATTGTTGATTCATTTCTCATCAAATTATCGTTGCTCACACCACGAGTATTCGCTTTGGAAATCGTACAGCGAAATAAGCAAAGGCAACTGCTAGGATCGTTTAGGAACTCCAGAATCTAATTGTAAGAATAATTCGAGTATGCTAATTATATATAATATGCATCAATTTTAAAATTCACATATAATGTTAAATGTAATGAAAAATCACCTAATACCTTAGATAGACGTCTACGCAGTATTAAGTGAAAAAATGTCCAAACATGCATTATTCATGAATTTATCCAAAAACTTACCAAAACATGCAAACATGCGCGGGAACAGTATGTATTTTTAAAATTGAGTTTGTCCAGAAAGCTAGATTATAGAAGTTTGGAAGCTCTGCGAAGCTTAAATGAAAACGTGTATTTGCATGGAAAGCCTATGTCTACTATTTACAAATCGTACAATATTAGGTGTGAAAACTAATTACTTTAAATCGTATCATACAGCTATAACATCTTCCAACAATTAGAAGGAATTCTCAGAATTTAAATCTGGTCTTGCCGCGCCGCGGCGTGCGGCGTTGTGGTCTTCCAATCCGATTTCTCCTGAAAGACCAGCTAATGGAACGGAGAATTTCCAAATTGCAAATTCGAAAATAGCAAAATTACTCTAATCTACTTATATTTAAAAAGAAAAGTACGTGACTTTTCTTAAAGAACTGATTTTATAGAACAGATTTCATTTAACAAATTACTTGTGCTAAAGCAACGCATACTTTCTCCCCTTAATAACGGTTACGCAATATTGTTTTTTTTTCCGCAATTTCTGTCCATATAAACTCATTTCAGTCATCATTTGTAAAACGCATTAATACCGTAGAACAGTGTGTGGGAAAACTGATTCTTGTAAACCGTTTTTTTGCGCTACTTATAAACACGACAAAAATGTTTACTCCTTCCCAAACACCGGCTGAACGAAACGTGATGGATTCGGGCTGTTCCTTCTCAAGTAACGAAGACTGAAAGGGGATTAGTTGGCCGGGGGGAGGCAAACTTATTGCGAGATGCAGTCGGGCGATTCCCGAGGTGCTGACCTGGGTGCGCATCCTCTAGCGGCGTCTCCTGAGTTTTGCGAGGTGGGGGGGGGGGGGGCTTCTCCGCGGAGGCACCCCCACCGGGCGAAGGGGCTCATTACCGCTCCCTCCGGCCACGCCCCCACCCCCGCCCCCGCCCGTGTCCCGCGGTCGCCGCCAGCGCTGTGGTGCGGTGCGGTGCGGTGCGGTGCGGTGCGGTGCCGCCTCGGCGCGCCGCCTCGCGGGCCCCGCTGACAGCGACACGGTTCGACACTTAGCGGCCGCCGATCCATCTCCGACTTAACATTCCTCCGCGACGCCACTCGGCGCAACGCGACGCGCGCGCCCCACGGCCCTCCGCGGCCCCCAGCGGAAGCTGCGGAGTGTCAGGGCCGCGCGTTCATCTGTTTATATTCGCTCTCCGTGACAACTGAAGCCCGAGAAATCCGTGGCGCGCCGCCTCGCCCTCGCCTGCGAGCTCGTCCTCCGCCTTCGCCTTCGCTTTTACCTCTGCCGTCGCGCTTGGCCTCGCCTTCGCCTGCACCCTCACCCTCCGCCTTCGCCCTCCGCCCTTGCCCTCCGCCCTCGCCATCCGTTCTCGCCCTCCTCCTTTCCTTCGCCTTCGTCATTGCTTTCGCCCTCGCCTCCACCTTCGTCCTCACGTTCTCCTTCGCCGCCGCCTTTTCTCTCACTCTCGCCTTCACCTCCGCCTTCGCTTTCGCCTCCATCCTTGCTCTCGGCCTTTGCCATCGCCTCCCCCCTCGCCTTCACCTCCACCGCCTTCCGCCGTCTTCGCCCTCGGCTCTGCCCTCGGTCTTCGCCTTCGCCCTCGCCTTTATCATCGCCCCTGCCCTTTTCTTTCCCCTCGCCCTAGCCTTTATCATTTGCCCTCTACCACCATCTTTGCCTACACCTTCACTGCCTGACTTGCTGAGCTACCCGCGTACGAGCGCTGCCCGCCTTCGTCCTGCAGATTCTCTGCTCCCGTGCCACACGCGCTGTGATCTTCAGCGCAGTCCGCAGCTTCTCACTCGTCAGCCCTGTTCAGTTATAGGCAATGTTGTACAAAGAAGAAAATATTTGATCATACAAATCGGTCCAAACAGTAGTCACAAGAGCCGGGAAGCCAACCCGATCATCTTCTTTGCGCTCTGGTTGATGTATTTTTGCTTTCATCACTAGCTACGTGACGACTGTTTTTGGGGCAGTGATTAATAATCTGTTGTGTCAACCATTAGTTTGTGTGCATTGGTCGTTATTTGACGATCGCTCCATTCCAACGAGGTAACAGGATTTCCCTCCCCGTTCCATCCTCATCTGATTCAGACCCATGTCGAATTTCTTTTGGACAATGCGTTTTTTTTCGCA
Source organism: Teleogryllus occipitalis (assembly GCA_011170035.1). Taxonomy (NCBI): domain Eukaryota; kingdom Metazoa; phylum Arthropoda; class Insecta; order Orthoptera; family Gryllidae; genus Teleogryllus; species Teleogryllus occipitalis. The sequence goes on from BLKR01004707.1 coordinate 60,841, forward strand.
GTAGGTTTCTACATAGATGTCTTCCATTTGGCCATTGCTCCATAATAATTTACTCATCCATCACATCATCATCATTATCGCATTTTCATCATCACCTCCATCTTCACCAAAGGGAAAGAGCTACTTAATGAGTTGACACGCCCAGAGAGCGTATGAATGAAAAAGAGGAAGAAAAAGATGAGTGGAAAATGGGAAATAGTAGAAAAATAAATAGGGTAAATGGAGGGCAAAATGAAAAAGAAAAGGCCAAAAACGTTCAGAAGTGACGGAGGAAAAGAAAAGGAGAATTGACGAAAAGAAATGCAGATGGAGGAAGACAAGGAGGACGGAAGGACATGATGCGATGTGAGTTAATTTTCAGCTCAATTATGCAGGACTTGTTTTGCACTTTCGAAGCCATATTTTCCCATACATTCTTCAACTAGTTCATATAAGCCATATTTTGGGGCTGAAAATCCTCAAAACCGTTAAACATTGATAAAAAGCCGATCCAGTGACCGAGATCGCTAAGGCAGTAGTGCCGTAGCGATCTCGGACCGAAGGATTGCGGGTTCGAGTCCCGCCTCGGGCATGGTTGTATTTATGTTCGTCCTTTCACCCCTTATCATCACCGTATCGTTTCATCTCCACAGTTACCATAACGTTAACTCCAATAGTGGTCACTAATGACCTAGATGTTTATGCGACCTTAAATAACAATAAGTAAATAAATTGATAAAAGAATCTCAGTGGTAAATGGTAGCACCACATGGGAAAATAAAATTCCCGGTTTTGTCTCATTAAAACACTTCTTAGCAGTATTAAACACGTAGAATCTGGATGCATAAATGTACAGTTTATGTTTATTCAGTTCATCAGAGAAGAATTGTTAAAGGTTTTGGTGAGAGCGAAATTCGAAGCGAATTCAAAAAATAAAAACAATCAAATATTTTATTGCCGGGATAACATTTTACATTCAACATTATTTACTTGAAGTCCAAGTAGTGAGACTTCTCGTAAAGTTATTCTGCATAAATATACAGGATGTCCGGGAAGAAACGTCGAAAATTGGAAAATAAGCTCTTGACACAATTTTAAGCATATTTTGTATAATAAACTACTTGGCTTTTCTGAATGGCTGACCCGCAATAATCACTCAAAAGTTGATTTGAAAAATGATTTCTAGGCAAAAATTTGCATTGCAGAAGCATAGAAACCCTAGAAACATGTAAATGATTTATTATTTACAAAAGTAATATATTTGTTCAGAAAGAACAATTAGCCGAGAAATAAAAAGTCAGTCGAATTGTGTAAATTGGACGTTTTTTTATATTCCTGGTTTAATTTTCCTTTCTGAGCAAATATATTAATTTCTTGAAGAGGCTGGAATTTATTGACATATTGGCACACAATTGCGCTGCTGCCTTGCGGCTTAAGCAGCTAGGAGGGAGAGATGATAATAATAAGCATCTATATCTATATCTATATCTATATCTATATCTATATCTATATCTATATCTATATCTATATCTATATCTATATCTATATCTATATCTATATCTATATCTATATCTATATCTATATCTATATCTATATCTATATCTATCTATATCTATATCTATATCTATATCTATATATCTATATCTATACTAATATATAAAGACAGAAGTGCGTTGTCTTCCAACGCGGTAATCTCTGAATCTACTGAACCAATGCCGATGAAACTTTTGTGCTAACTTCCTTTAAAGGTCTGGAGTACTATAGGCTATGATTTACAACCATAAACCGTAATATATTTACAAAATAATTACTTTTCTCGACATTTTTGGCATAGCTTTACATCACAGATTCAAGAGCGCATCAATGTCAATAGTTTAGCTGTGCGCCACCAGAGGATGACGTCTGAGATCTACTACTGGTTTCATTAATGTCCAGAATTATTACGAGATTCATTGGACTTTGAATAAGGTTATGTAATGTCCCTGTATGAACGGTGGTGATTTGTTAGTTCTGAACATTGGTGGAATATTTGGAAGAAATCGGTAACTAAAGTGGTAAAGATGACAAGGTACATGCATTATCCTTAATCCGTGGTATGTACAAAGTGGCTATAAAACATTGGAGTTTGAATTTGTACAGAAATTGAGGTAGGTTGAGTCAGTGCAATGTACAATAATATAAAGTACAGAATATACAGTAATCTACAATGTATTATATATAGATATCGTATACATTCTAAACAACCTCTTCTTTTACAGAAATTTGTAAACATTGAATTTCTTGAAACAATGCGAGTGTCAAGTTGTCAAAACAGATTATACAAGTGCGAATAGATGGGCAGTCTATAAACGTTCTGAAACGGCTATTAAGAGAAGTGCGACTTGCTGAAGTACTCACTCGCACTATTGAAAATAATACTACAAGGAGGGATGCAAATGTAAATAATTCTCTACGTAGTAGTGTTGCTTTTCAATGGCACTCACAGTTTGACTATTTACACAGTTCTCATGTTCAATTTGGTAAAATGTAAAATGTTTGTATGTTTTGGTTTCATCCAGTTGATTTTTTTCTTCATTATGTGCAGAAGATTGGTGCAGTAGTATGTAATTAAGCAATGATCACTTACATATTGAGAATAATCTTTTCTATTATTTTGCATTGCAATTGCTCCCAACGCATGAATTGGTTTCTGTTATTCACATTTCAAGATCCTTAATACATAGCACTTCAGATCAAATAATGAAGCTAATATGGTTTTGTTCAGAAGATTGTCAATTTAGTGTGTACCTATAATGTACATGTTAATGGATCAGTATTGTTCTCATGCTTCAATGTTATGATTAATTCATTTACATAAAAAAATAAGTTTTACTCTACACGTAGTTTAAACTTATATATATTTTTCGTCTTCAAAATAATTATAAATACTGACAATTACGTTCAATATTGATACTTTCATTTACTTTTATGATTATGATTCGTCAATTACGTTTTGACATATACATTCATATTCCATATCTATCTTCTAGCGTCTCCGTGCGAGAACTCTGGCATGTTAAACTTAGCTTAAAACAGTCAGTCCCTTCAAGGTCACGATTTGACAGATCAATTTCAAATATATTTGTTTATGAATACAAGAGAAGACAAAATATAAAAAAGAGTAAGTTTTACAATGTGACAATTTAGTGACAGTATTGGAAGTAATATGTGAAACTCCACAAAAAAAGCAACACAAAACACACAAAATATACAAGTATTTTATTCTGTAGTTTAGAATTGTTTATTGTTTTAGTGATAAAGTGAAGAAAGTTTAGGAGCTGGAAGCCCAAATTAGAAAAATATAATTTTTTGTGAAAAAGTGAGCGAGGTAGACCGGAAATTTCCCAATGGGGGTGAAGAGAAGACAGGGCTATCGAAGCGTGGCCGTGCAGAGCATGGCAGGGAGGAGCAGGGCGGAGAAGGGATACAACAGAAGAGATAGTAGGCCTCACCGCAGGGAATGAAAAAATGGAATTCCTCTCCCTGACTAATAATTTACTATAAACCCGAGCAACGCCGGGTACACCAGCTAGTACTAACTATAGCTATCCTAAATCTAGCTTAAATCTAATTTAATAGTTATTTAGTAGCACTATGGCATACCTAACTTACACAAAAAGTATTATTATTGTTATTATTATTATTATTATTATTATTATTATTATTATTATTATTAATTATAAGTATTTTTTTTCGTATGGTTTACTAGGGGATTTTTTAAATTTATTTTTCATTCACGCATCATTCATACTAATTAGATTATATATATATATGTGTATATATATATATATATATATATATATATATATATATATATATATATATATATATAACCATTCATTCATCCCATTCACTCACTGCACTAAACTTGAACACAATTGTTCGCTACGGCACTGACGAGTCAAAGTGTCCGTGGCGCTCAGGCCCATTGGGGGGCGTGGCAGGTGGGTTGCGGTGTCGCGTTCGTCGGCCGAATGCGAGACTTCCCCTCCGCGTTCGGCTGCCCCCGCTTGCTCACACAAGGTAGCAAGCGTGTCGTGGGGCAGCGCGCGGAAGATGAAGGCGAGGTGTTTCGGTCCTTTCCGAAAATAGGACCGATGTGTGTCGCTGTTCGCCTCTCGGCCGGTTTTCGACGTTTCCTCTCCGGACACCTGTACAGTGAAATCTGTGTGGGTGTGCAGTTCAGCTCTCGCCTTCTTCTGCTGCCATCCCCCGGCGTGATCGACGGTCGGTGCTTGCCGTCCATCGGTGGACATTGCTGTTGGAAGGCCCCCTTTTCCCGTTCCTCCGAGACGGTAAGAGTAAAGGACGAAATGACTGACGGAATTCTGAGGTTTCCAGAACGCCGAAACGCTCGCCGCCATTCCAAAGCGCTGAAGCATTTCCAACTTTCGATGGGCACATCTCACACGTTGCAATATTTTTGAACGTTTAACCATACAGCAAGGAATATACACTCCTTTCTCTATGGTTTAATCGCTTAAGTAAATACATTATATAATCGTGTATTGTAATATTTTACTGCCATTATGCAATCCCAAGCTTAACAATCTTTCATTGACTAACTTTAGAATAAACGAGAGAAAAATCTACTCCCGCTGATTATGAAAAAAAATTAAAGAAATTAGATAATGCTAGCAAAGAGAATACACCAAATGTTATTGGAAGAGCTTATTAAATATTTTAAAAAAACTATCGTGAATAGTACGCATTTTCATTCTAATTATTTGAATGTATAAAATGAGAAAGTTCAAATTAATGGCATAGCGTTGAGTATTTTCATTCTGTGTGATGGCTGTTTGGTTTCGGCGGCAAACACATGCACTCTCTCGTCACCACCTCACCCCTCCACAACCCGCCACGCCATATCGGGAGAGCGCTCGGCTGATTCGGAACTCAAACGCCCATTTAAAACCACCATTTTCCTTTCATTATTTGTTCACCGCCTAATTAAACTGGATTCAAAGAGCAAATTTTCTCGCTTCGGATTTTATTACGTATGCCTATCCATCCTTGAGTGTTTCTGGTAAATTACATGGGTCCTAAAAGTAGAACTTCCAATTGAATTAGATATACAGATATACAATTGAATCGTACAATAGCAGAAATTCTGTCCGAACTACATTAAATATTGAAAAAAAATGTGGTACTCTTTAATAAACCAAATTAAATGTGAACTGCAGAAGTCAAATCCTGCAAAAGGCATTTCTGTTCACAGTGAATCCCTTTACATGAACACATTCTAAAATATGACAAAAATGTTTTTCTGAAACATTTAAGGCCATAGTGACTCTTCCGGAGTGACCAAATCAAAAATGTTTCACGTACGGCTGCAGCACGAAACGGCAAGCTTCTGTACATTATATAAATGAAGAGCTAAAACGTACCAATTTCTATAAATTAATTTTCAACAAACTCCCACATTTCTCCCATACAGTGAGAACTCGAAGAACTTCACTGAAGTATACTGTCAAAATGAGTGTTCCTTCTCTTGAGTGGATGCTCTTAGTGGTAAGGGTGTGATATTGTGAATGTTCTATCCATATTTCCTTGCAATGTAATTTGGCATCAATATTCTGTTCAATTGTTTTCATTCTCAGAAATAGTAATGTTTTATGTAAACAGAAGCAGGGTTACACTGGTCGAGTGTACGACCTCTTCCTAGCGCCTTTTCAGTTAAAATTCTTCCCTGGAGAAGGTTGGTGAAAGGAGTGTAATTCTCATGAGTACTGTCTACGCAATGGATTAGAACTAATAGGATGACTTAGTGATGAGGACGAAATGGAACGTTCGAATGTTGACAAGACGATCACGAATTCCATTCTCACCCCGACGCGAACAGCAGCTCACCTCGTGCGCCAACCGAACTGAAGACGAAGAAGGGAATTGGTGGCCGCCGGCAGCGAAGGGAGCGTAGGGCGGGCGGCGCGTCCGTGGAGGCCCTTTGTGCCCGCGCCCATAAAAAGTCATAAAGGGCCGCTTCCAATTACCATTCCGTTTCTTCGGCGCTTGTCTTCTCCCGCGCGGGAATAAAGCGAAAGTAAATAGGAGGCGGCGCCGGGCGACAAAGCGCCGGCTCAAAGGGCTGCTTATACTGCACTAACAGTGGCGGCGCCGCCCCGGCCCGCCCCGCCCGCGGGCGAGGGCGCGGGCGGCGTCTGCAACGCGCGAGGACGCAGGGGAGCCCCGGGCGGAGACAGGCAGGCAGGACGCTAACAACCCATCGACTCAAAAACCAATAATTTCCTCGCAAGGAACTTGAGCACGTGTTGCACGGCCTCCCCCCGGCGGCGCCGCTCCTCGCGCGGTTCGTCTCGCGCTCCCCGCTCTCACCCCGCCCCGCCCCGCCCCGCCACGCCCCGCCCCGCCCCGCCCCCGCTCCCGCCCCCGCCCCCGCCCCCACTCCGCCCGCCCGCCGCTCCGCGCCGGAGCTTCAATTTTCCTGGAGGGCCATCAAGCGTAATGGTATTGCCCGCGTAATTGCCGGCCGCGGCCGCGTCCGCTCCGTGGCTGCGGCTGAGGCTGCGGTGGCCGCGTCGCGAGTCGAAGGCGGCTCTTGCCCGGCGGACGTCAAGGACCTCCCGGCCACGCCCCCGCCCCCGCCCCCTCCCGGGCTCGCCCGCCCCTCGGCAACATGTCAGTCGCAGCCCTCTTTCGATTACGCGCGCGCGCGCGCGCTCTCGCTACACAGCATCCCTGCCCCGCCCCCCCCCACGCCGCCTCCGCTGAATTTAATCGAAGACGTGTGTGCCATTGCGAAAAATCGCGAGCGCCTGTCGCCGCAGCGGGCGGTGGTGCAACGGACGCGCTGCCGGGGGCGGTGCCGCCGACAGCCTACTCCCAGCGAGGCTGCGCCCGCACACGGATGCCTCTTGAGTGTTTCGTGGTTTCTCCGATCAACCCCTGGCGAAAGCCGGAGCAGTACCCTAACAAACAGGGAACGGACTGCGCGCTATCCTTCCTTCCTTGCCTTATCCTCAGCCCCTACTTACACGCACACATACAAACACACACACACACACACATACACACACTTAAACGATACCACAAATGCTACATGTCGGGAGACCAGTCGGAAACTTAGAGCTTGTCCCGGCTGGGGCGATGCCACGTAAGTGGGAGATACCTGGTCGGGGAAAGTCCCGCAGCCGATGGGTCGGTCAGCGCAGGATGTCGCCATCCAGTAGAAACAGATCACAGCCACGTCCCTAATAAAAATATGCACTACAGTTATGGGACTAATGACCTTAGCAGTCGACACCGCCGGAATTACTAATCCATCACTTCATCTGGACACAAGATGGCAGGAAAGTAACTCACCGCGTCACACCTGAAGCGTAGACATATCCAGGAAACTGCTTGGGCAATGGAAAGGGCTCAACGAACTTAGTATGCGAGCAGCAGCTAATATTTCCTGGTATATTCCATTCAGTCATATCAGCGATTATTTTTTTACACTCATTGATGCCAAATCAAATCGGAAAGCGTGGACGGTGATAAGCACATAAATGTATTGTTTGAATGAAGAATTCTGTTATTAAAATGAAGTCTATTGCGATTAAAGATCGACGGAATTAAAACAACGCAGGCTCACTGAAATTGAGTATTTACGGCCTGACACTTTACATCAGTTCAATTACTTTGTTCTATGCGTTAACCCATTCCTGTATTAAGTCTGCCTGTCTGTATTTGGCGCGACAGTTCGCGTACGGGCCATGGCCTACCAGCAGCGTCTCGGGGACATGGGTTAAGGGGTACGTGTGGTTTGCACGAAGACATCCCCACGACATATTCTGGTCTTCTCAACCTGAGAAGCGAGTTTTCTCATCGCCACACAACAACATATTGCAAAGGGAAACGCCCATTATAATCTTGTCTGTCCGCGAATCGAACACGAGTTCGCGTCATGGAAAACGAGCACGCTGACCAATGAGCTAAACTGCGAGGGCTGATGTTAAGAGTAGAAATACTAAAATATTATCAAGACTACAATTTTAAAGGTAATGCAGAAACATCTCAAGAGATAACTTTGAAGCCTTTTTTTCCGAAAGGCATTCCTCTTCTCGAAAATTTCGTCTTAAACATCGTAGACATAGAGGAAAACTTGTCTCATTTTGATTCATTGTACACGGAGTTCATACTCGTTCACTAATGAATGGTTTGATTGTAAAGAAGAGCAAGAAAGAAGGATTACACGTAATGAAAAGTCTTCGACGGCGGAGAAAAACTGGGTGGCGAGGAAATCGTCTGTATCAAGACAAGAGTTTCTGGATTCATAGTTTCGTTAGTTGGTTGTTCTGGCCAGAAATAGATTCAGATCCCTTATTTCAGATTCAGTCATCTTTCTTAAGAACCCCGGTTCATATAAGCCGTTCTTTCTGTCTGTTGCAACCTCAAAAATTAAAAGTTTGATTGGTTGTGCTGATTGATTGATTTGTTCGTGATTCCGGGCACGTCAACTGCTTTGGTCGGCTAGTGGGGTTTCCCCCTAACCAGGACTCTCCCACCAGCGGGGCACCGCCTCAGCCGGGTCAAGCTCCAAGTTCCCGATCGGTCTCCCGGAATATGTGGTAGTGTAGTGCATGTTAGTGGAAGTGTGTGTGTTTAAGGGGAGAGGATAGGACAAGAAAGAAGAGGGAAAAATCCCGCGCGGTCCGTGGCCCGTTTGCTAGGGTATTGATCCGGCATTCGCCTAGAGTTGATCGGAGAAACCACAGGAAACTACAGATCAGAGCAGGCGGCCGCTAGAATTCTCCTCCAGACAGCGACTGAATTCGACCTAGCTGAAAAGCTGTGTCGAAACTCCTGCCACCATCAAGACTCGAACCTAGGACCTCCCAGTCAGAGGCGCTGCAGTGACATCAGTTGATGCACTGAGCTACCTCTCCCGGTTTGGTTGTGCTAATTAATCAGTTTTTAATGACTGGAATTTTAATCTTATTGAAAGATGTTTACAAGCGAAAATAAGCTTTCGAAAACATATTTGTTACTGAACTACAATATCTCACAATCCCATGAATATGCACGTCATGACTCCCTTCTCATTGATCAGAAAATATTTGAATTCCAGCTAAGCAGATATTAAAAACGCATCTCCTTATACCATAACAGATACTTTCTTTAACATTAGCTTACTATTGGCCTGCAAGAGGAAACAATACTGCTGAAGAAAGTCGCACATTTTTTTCTCTGGAAAGCAGCGTGCATACTGCCCAAGAACAAAACAAACTACTCTCATATAACACTGCAATAAATCCATACTGTTTCACTTTTTTGGATTTTTCCCGATTACTTGAGTACGGTACCTAAAGTGGGCATGTCAGGGTCGCGGGGAAGGTAACAAGCTTATTAGAGCTCGCGGGCACTGCGTCCAGAGAAAATGGCGCAAGATTTAAAACTAAGGGTTGTACAAATTCCTCCGGAGTGGCGGTATGTAACTGGATACCTGGCCCAGAAGTCTCTGGGAGAAGTTTCTTGACAGTTATTGTTACTAATTTAGGTATATTGATTCCCATTTTGTCTTTAAGGTACAGAAATTATCCATTAAAATGAAATAATGCTTCAGTCCGATTTCAAATTCTCAATTGAGAGTAGAATTTAAAAAAATGAATGAAAAGTATCTTTATAGTGTAATATTGTTTACTTAAGAGTTATATTAAAGCATGAACTTTCTACGTTAGTTTACTTACGAGATTTAACGAACAAATATTCTTGTCTGTGAAAAGTGCTGTCCGTCCTTAAGCGAAAATTGTTATCTTATAGAGACTTGTTAATTTATTTCAAATTATTTCAAAATACAATAAATAAACCAATGGTTTATTAACACAACACAAAAAACGAAAACAAGGATAAAATTCACCATTCAAACATATTCCTATCGCTTAGTAAAGATGTTTATATAAGTTAAAATTTAGTAAGAAAATAAACATCAAATAGTAGTAAGTAGTGAAGAATATAAACGTAATAAAATTCTTGGTTATTTAATAGAAAACATTTGACAAACATATTTTCGTATAAGACACTATTCACCGCCTCGCGCCGCTTCAGCTTGCGAGTGTACACCCCTTTCTGGATTTTAAGGGGAGATGAGTACGGAGTCAGGGGAAGTTGCCCGTGCCCGTAGAACCGTCGGGCTCCCCAGGTAGGCAAGTAGCTCGTGGGGACGCGGTTTGACGTGCCTGCTCTAAAAAAACCTTAGCCACTTGACGCATGGACGGAGGCTGCATAGTTTTGTTTCTATTTACACGCGCATTGGAAGTTAGTATAACTTATAAAGGGTGTAGTTGGCAACAATCGATTCTACTGCTGTGAGGCGTTTAGTATTCTCTTGGAGACTAACAGTGGGGAATTTATGTAATTTGCTGCCCTAGGCCAATGTGCAAATATCACCCCCCGGTTAATTTAAGTGAATTTTGAGTTTATAAAGCAGAAATTTTATAATTATAATTACAAATAAATTCTGTTTTAGTTTATTTTAAAACTGAGTTAAACCATACATGAAGAATTTATTATTATGAGACGTTACAGTAGCCACTGGGATGGCTCATGGGCAGCGCACTTGCTTCCCGTGCTGTGGGCCCCGGGTTCGATTCCCGGTCGAGGCAAAAATATAATTGTAGCTTTCCTTCAAAATCGCCCCAGTTTCTGTAGCTCTGTGACGAAGAAAAACTGAAGCAGGCGCACCTTCCTAGTTGCGGTGAAGAGAATACGTCATGCTCCCGTCATGTCGTTCTTACCCCTGAAGCATGGCAATTTAACTAGGCCCAGGCATGGGGACACCGGTAGCTGGCCAGTGAAGTCGGACTACCGACTTAAAACGCCAAATACATACATACGTTATATTTGCTTTCTTGGAGCATTTTGGTCTGCAAATTTGTTGATAATATCATAACCTATTGTGATAACTCAGAAACCCACGGTTGAATATGAAAAACGGTACCAAGACATTGTAAAACTCACGTAAATTAATGCAAATAGTCGAGGTATAAACGTTGGCAGGGTGACCGGTAAACAAGAAATTAAGTTCCATAGGCGCAAGCATGGAACCTCGCGGAGTACATATATAAGGAATATATAGAGGGAGCAGTGAAAGCTGTGGTTTAGTAGAAATGTCATAATATTCACTCTCTCTTATGACAGCGGCTAGAGCGAACGCATTTGATCGGGCATTTTCAGTTAACATTGGGTTTTGTGTTGTCAATTATAGGGAAAGGGGTGATACGAAATTAGTTGCGAGATTCTTAAAAGTTGTAGGTATTAATAATTTAAAGATGTTATATTATTTATTGTTACGAATGTTAAGTTTAAAATAGGCATCGTATCTGAAACTAAACTTAGAATAGGAAAGATTTGTATATGGGGATTGTGTTCAACAATTCGTATTTAATACAGACAGTCGCGAATGGGTGCCCACGTAAGGTACAGCTAGAGAAAGTTCGCGATCGCATAATAATTTATGTTGCAGCTTGATATTTTATGAAAGCATTTATTAGCAGATAATACTCTGGCGACGTTTGGCAAACTGACGTCAACATTAGGAGAGAATTTGGTTAGAGGGACATTATCACGAACGGTAACGGACAGCATCAAGAGAGAAGATACGGAGTTAACCCGAGATATCGACGATGCGCGCGAAGATATCGTAAGCAATGAACTTTGACCCGTAATTCTTGATCCGTACGGAAATATTAATTATTGTATTCCGATTGATTGATTGATTTTTTCGTGTTTCCGGGCGCGTCAACTGCTTCGGTCATTAGTCCCGTTAGTGTAGTGCATGTTTTTTCTCGGGAGATGGCGGTGATCTTCCCCCGCTGGATGGCGAGATCCGGCGCCGACCTACCGTCGGCTAGTGGGGGTTTCCCCCTAACCAGGACTCTCCCACCAGCGGGGCACCGCCCCAGCCGGGACAAGCTCTAAGCTCCCGACCGGTCTCCCGGAATATGTGGTAGTGTAGTGCATGTTTGTGTAAGTGTGTGTGTTAAGGGAGAGGATAGGACAAGGAAGAGGAAGGAAAGTTTGCGCGCGGTCCGTGGCCCGTTTGTTAGGGTACTGCTCCGGCATTCGCCTGGTGTTGATCAGGCTCCACGAAACACCGATCCAGAGCAGCCGGCGCCAGAATTCTCCTCCCGAACGGCGACTGAATTCGACCTAGCTGAAAAGCCGGTATCAAAATCCTGCCGCCATCTTGTATTCGAAAGAAACAACATTAGACCATTTCATGAGCTCATAAAACAACAACAACAACAACAAGCTCATTACAAATTCGTAATAAATGTTAAAATATTTATTTGTAAAAAGGCTGATAAATTGCAGCAAGTTGCCATCAATTCAAAATGACCAGTTTTAATTAACATAACTTCCTGGAATCTGTAATTCTTTATAGAATTGTACGTCCACATACGACAGGTAAGAAGATAGCATATTGTATGTCGAAACCCATAAGAAAAAAAATCAAGATAATATTTCAGTACCGAGCTTTAGGACCATATCAGGGCAAATAAATGATGTATTTGTTGATCAATATTATGTGAAATCCCATAACGTACCCAAACAGGAAAGTAATAATATATAAAAAAAATAGAGAGATTCATCACTTCGTGCTAGCTCACAAATTAGTTAGAAAGATTTTTTAATATTATTTATTATATATCAGTAGTGGGTATTTCACAAATGACTTGCCCAATGCGGGGCGAAAAAATTAAATAAGTATCATAAGGTTTAAATATTTCACTCTATTTGAAGTAAATGATCTTCTTCTATGCTAAAATGAAAAGTGAATTTAATCTACTTTCCCCATTGTTAAATTTAAATAGTTTTAGACCCACTTCAAAACCAAAAACGATCTTTCAGCCGAACAATTTGACATAGGTGTACACTTATACATGCGAAAGGCGACATCAACATTTGGAAATAATGTGTAAAGGTCAGTTCTTCGAAGAAAGTGGGGCAAATCCTGCAGCGAGTTTTTTTCCAACATTGTAAAAAAGTGCAAAATCGTATGTAAAATATTATATTTTTAAATTTTATTTACCAACAAACAGCATTATGTGAAAAAAAAAGTTGCACTGAAAATGTATAGCCCCATCAAATCTTGCCTTAATTAAGGTTTGCCTACCATAAATCCGCCACTGGAGACTGATGATGCGGGAACGGAGGGCACACCTCTGGGGACATCAAGCCGCACAGGTCGCTGCCAGAGAGCTCTTTGTGTCGTCATTTTAAGGTTTATCGTGCCCTGTTTAGCTGGAATACTTACTACACATCTCCATTTTCTTCATCAGTCTACAACTTTACCTAATGTGGGCGAGAGATGCTTGGTTTGAATTTTCGTGAGTTGAAAGCTGAAGAGATTGAGATTGGTTTGTTGCCTTCATAATCGCCTTTGGAAACGTTTTGTTACCGTGTAAGTTTTCACCAAAACAACCAATTCACGCTTTTCAGTACCGAACATATAAGACATGTGACCACTAGAATAATTGGTTTAAGGGATGTGGTTCACGGAAATGGTCAATAAGGTTAATGAAACAATTAATTTGCCAACGTTTCGGAATTTTTTAATTCTTTCATCAGGGCTACAGTACAAAATGGTCATCAATGGTCGTGAATTCAAAAATGGTAATAATTGGTTTGTGTATTATGAGAAATGACTTATGCGTCATGAAAATATTTATGTAAGATCAAATTCGTTGAAGATCATGCACGTCGTATGATATCTGCATTGCAAATTATGGTGCACTTTGCTGAAATTTTTTTATCAGGTCTACGCTAGCCGGGTAGTTTGACTATGATATTCATATTTGCTTTAGTTGATACGGTAATATTCGCAGAAAATTGTTCTTCAATTATATCCATTAGAAATAGTTTTACCCATGCCAATAAAGATCATTCCGAAATGCTAATTATTATATTCAATTATTTTTTCTTTAAATTTTGACTGGAGAACTAAGGAAACAAATTTTGGACAAGTTTAAAGAGATGAAGGATTCATTTTGACAAGTTGAAAGAGTCACTATTTATTTCAGGCAATAGTAGGAAAAAGCTTTTTTTGGGGGGCTTTTGCTCATTCTTCCCAGTAACGTCAGTCATCTTAAGCGTCTTGAAAAGCCAATTTCAAAACAGTTCTTTAAAAATGTCCTGCGCCATCTGCTTGTGTTGCCTTGAGGTGCAGACGCTGACATACGAGCCCTTGAACGCCCTTTGTGAAACAGAGCGTAGAACTCTCCGAGCAAGAACTCACTCTGACACAAAATCTCTTCCTTTTCGCCCTCGCAGGCGAAGTTGGCGCCCCTCTCCGCCATCCAGTGAATGGGCCTCCGATGAGAGCCGAGCGCCATTTCCACCTTCCCCGCACGGCGCATCGGCCGTTTTGACAGCGCCGTTCACTCCGAGGCACGGCCCGCCCCCTCCGCCCAGCCTCGCAACCTCCGCCACCTTCGCATAGCCATCCCCCCGCCCCGCCACCTTCGCTCCGCCACCTCCGCTCCGCCACCTCCGCCCCGCCTCCTCCGCCCCGCCTCCTCCGCCCCGCCCTCTCCACCCCGCCTCCTCCGCCCCGCCTCCTCCGCCCCCGCCTCCTCCGCCCCGCCTCCTCCGCCCCGCCTCCGCCTCCCGCCTCCTCCGCCCCGCCTCCTCCGCCCCGCCTCCTCCTCCGCCCCCGCCTCCTCCGCCCCCGCCTCCTCCGCCCCGCCGCCTCCTCCTGCCCCTGCCTCCCTCGGCCCCCAGCCTCTCCGCCCCGGCCCCACTTCCATCACTTCCTACCCCACCCCCTCCAGCCCAGTCACCCATCGTCACCACGCCCTCAGCTCCGCCCCGTCCGCCCGCCAGACCCTATGCCCCGGCACGTTCACTTCGTCTGACATCGTCCCTTCCACCCCGTCCCGCCCAGACATCCCCGTTCCACCATGCCCCCTCCGCCCTGCCCTCACCCCCCGCCACCTTCTCACAGCAATCCCCCTGCACCCCCACTTCCGCCCCGCTCCGCCACCACTACTCCGTCCCCTCCATCCCGCCAAGCCCAGCCACCCCTCGTTTCACCACGCCCCCTCCGCCCTGCCCCGACCGCCCTGCCAGGCTCTCTACACCATACAAGTTCCACTCCGCTCCTCCACGCCCCTTCCAACGCCACGCCCTTCCACCCCGTCGGCCTCTTCCACCCCGCCACGCCCCTTCCACCCCCTCAACGCCCCCTTCCACCCCGCCACACAGGCATCCCCCATTCCACCACGCCCCCTCCGCCCCGCCCCGCCTCCTCTGTCCTGCCATGTCCACTCTGCCCCGCCACGCCCTCTCTTCCACGTCCGCCGCACCCCGCCCGCTCTCTCGCCCCACCTTCTCTTCCCTCCTTCTCCACCTCGCCCCACCCATCGCAGTCCCTCCCTCAGCGTCATTAACGAAACGCACGTCGCTCTTCTCTCAAGCGCCGCCACCCCCTCGCTCCCCTCCACCCGACAGATTTACCGGGCGCCTTCTTTTTTATCGTCTTCCGGGGCAACCGGAAGTGTTGTTGGTCGGGCGCCGACGCTAAAAGCGCCCCCTCCACTCCGCCCACGGCCTCCTGCACCGGTCCCCGCCCTCACTCACACTCCCCACCCTCTCATCCAGCCCCCCTTCCCTCACTCTCCCTCCGAGCCGCCCTCTCCCACTCCCTTCGCTCCGCCCTCTGTGCTCCTGTGGCGGCTTCCTACGTTTGTGTTTTACTTTCACGGCCTCCGTCAAGAATTACTTTCAGCTATTTTTGCTCCAACTTCTCATTCGAATGGATGGAAAAAGGAAAAACGTGTTTCTCTTACACTTTTTTAAATGAAATACGAACAGACGTAAATTACTGAAGACTATTCCAAATAAACAAACAACATAATATTGCTCGGTCTGTGGATTTGGATTTCTTAATACCAATTTGACAGTAACATCGAAAATATTTCTTACAAAGATTGCGTCATTCTGTCTGAATCCATATTTAATATATCAATCATTTAATAACACTTTACATGTGTTTTAAGTCTAATACATATTACGATAGAATTTCAGAAAACAATGGAAACCTTGCTTTGCTGATCGAAAAGTTATTCGTACGATTTTTTTATTAGCCAACTGAGATCCCATTAAGGGCAATTTTACAGGGAATACTGAACGAAGTGATCGGGTGATGATGAGGATAAAAGGATGAACACAAATACAAACATGCCCGAGGCGGGAGTTGAACCCGCGATCGATGGGCCTGAGATCGCCACGGCACTACTGCATTAGCGATCTCAGCCCCCCGGAGCGGCATTCGTATGATTATAAAGAGTGTGAGGAAGCGGTAATTTGAATTTTCTGCCTTGCTTCGCCCTGCCTCTTAACCTCCACCCGTTGAGCATGCATGCCCGTGCTGTGGGTGCCTGTGTTTATCGCGTGCAGTTGAGCACGGCAACTGGCGCCGCGTTGCGTTATCTGAACGTGTAGCACACGTGTTACGCCCCACAAGAGCCTCGCGCGACCCCCCAGCCCGCCTCGCCACCGCAGCAACGGCAGGCCTAGGCGGGTCCCTGAAAGCACTGCAATAGAATCGTAGTTGTTATTCCAGTGTGTCAATTCATCTTCTCAATGCACTTCGAAAGTGACAAGTAAACCTTTTGTTTCACCCGAAATTATATAATTCAACCCGCGAATGACGCGTCGGAATATCACAAAAATATCATTGTACATGAGTTTTGTTCATTAACAACAACAAAAAACGACGTTTTTTGTGTGTGCGATGTATTTGTAAAAATGAAGTAGCGGATTATGTTTCATTGACTTTCATTAAAAAATCGCAAATTATATTACAGTACGTCACAAGGGACAACTGAATGCTGATAATGTTTCCTTTAATTGGGCGTCATGGGGCGTGGGGGGCGGGGTTCGCTGCCGCGGCTGAGCTTCGTGGCTGCGGGCAGGGCGGCGCGTGGCGGGGCGCGCTCCCGGGATTTGTGGAGCGCTTCTCTGCTCTGCTTCGTCGCTTCCCCGCCTCCCCGCCACTCCCCTCCCACGCCACGTCGCATTGTTTCATTAGACCCCCTCCCCCGCGCCGCTCCGCGCCGCGCCGCGCCGCGCCGCCCGCCGCTCGTCTGTCTCCCGCGGCGCCGACTGCGGCCCATTTCTCGGCGCTCGCGCGGCAGCTGTCACATCTGAGGCCCTTGGCCGCGATGGATAGTCCTCGGGAGTCAAAGTAACAGCGGCCGAAAATAAACTTCTCGACATTTAGGACTGCTTGGAGTAATTGGGAAGATACGCCCTCCCCGTGACTCAGGCGACATTTCTGGGCGCCCGCGCTCTGGTGGCGAGGGAGGCACCGCGAGCGCCCGGGCGGAACCGCCCCCACGCCCCGCCACGCATCCTGTTTCCCTCACGCCCACACCCTCACTCGCCCCGTTTCCCCCCCCCACACACACACACACACTCGCGCTCTCTTCCCCCATACCCACGGGATTTTCGACAGTCTAGATAACTGGGTCGAATTCAGCCGCTGTCTGAAGGAGAACATTCTTGTGGTCGGCAGCTGTATTCGGTTGTTTTGAGTGGTTTCTCCGATCAACGCCAGACGAATGCCGGAGCAGTACCGTATGAAACGGGCCACGAACCGCGAGCGATATTTCCTTCCTCTTCTTTGTCCTATCTTCATCCCCTTCTTATACACACACTTGCATTTACTGCACTACCACACATCTCGGGAGCCCAGACAGGAACTTAGAGCTTGACCCGGCTGGGGTGGTGCCCAGGTGGTGGGAGATACCTGGTAGTGGAAACATCCCACAGCCGGCGGGTAGGTCAGCGCAGGATGTCGCCATCCAGTAGAGAGAGATCACAGCCTCCTCTCGCGATAAAACTACATTTACGGGACTAGAGCAGTTGACGCGACCCGAATTTCTAATCAAAGAATATCATGTCTTATGCTACGTCATGTCTCATACGTCCCGGGGCCCGCCTCGATCTGCCAAGCCCTTAGGTTCCCACGTCCACATGCCGCTGCACCCCAACGCCTCAGCGTCCTGCACGCCCCCCTGCCCTTGTCCTTCCTCAACGTATATTTCGGTTTTTATAACGCGACCGATGACATTAGGTCATTTTTACACCTCTTGCCTTATGAAATGAATCTTCATAACAGTGACAAGCACTGTGTGTGAGACCATGAGCTCCGTTGAGAAGGACGTTCGCGAATTAATTAAACATATTCATTTTATAAGGCGGGAGATGTAAAAATGACCTAATGTCATCGGCCACGTTAAAAACGAAATATAGCATTGGTTTTATGTTAAAGCTGGTTTTTCTTGCAGGCTTCTACGACAGGCGGTGCTTTCGCGAATGTTTTTAAAAATGTTACTCTTAACTCAGATTTCCGGAATTACTGTAATTTTACAATTCAGAAACTTTTGTTTTCATAAAAGTAAAAAAAAGTGTTTGTCAAGTAAACATTTATTTGTTTTTATGCCAAACTACATTTCGCTGTGCTTTCAGAAAAAATAATTGCAAAGAGAAAAAATATGATTTTCACACAAGTACACAATACACAAATGTATAATAAGTATGCACGTAAAGTTACAGGAAAGTAAAAGTTACATTGATTGACAGTGTTAAAATCTATTCAGTTAACTAACAATGACTGTAACTTTCTCATCCCTTTTAATTTCATTCGGTACTTGTACCGATATGTGACTTATGAAGATTGCGGATCTAATGTCCTAGGACTTGACATGAATAAAAGCAATCTTGTGTTTTCATCGTAAATTTAGCCGCAGAGAAACATTTTAAAGTTGGAATTTTCTGCATAGTGCCAAACCGAACTGCTTGTTTTACTTTCTAAGTCCCCCATACTATTTTTTACCAAAAGAACAAACATTTTATTTTTGCAGTTTTTATTCCCATATTTTATTTGTCGACATCTATTCCTGTCGTTGAAATACATCAACAGCAGTACACATGAAAAGGCAATCCACTTTGCATTGCCCGGTTTACTAATTTTCGTAGCCTCTCACTCATTTAGGGAAGTCAGTCGAATTACAATGAGAGATGAGCTGATAAGCTCAGATCTACAGGTCCTCATTCTCTGTTTGTTGTTCTACTTTTGATTCCTGATTGTGATTTGAAGCAAGAACGCTGGATCTAAACGTTGCAGGTAAAGGGAAGGAAAAGACAACTGATTGTGTAATAAAAATCACCCAGCAAAGCAAATGCACGAAAATGCTGTTCTCTAATAAACGTTCGCTTGTAACCGCTGAGCGCGGGCGGTTCGTCTTCCTCCCCCTTTCGCTCCGTCGCATTCCTTTGTTCGCGGGGAATTTTTAAAGAGACGCGCGCGCCGCTTGTCGCCGGGGTGGTGGGGGAGGCAATTAAGTTATTGGCCCATTCGCAGTAATTGGCAGCGGAGAGGGTCGCGCAGCGCAGCGCCGCGCCGCGCCGCGTCGCACTTTTAAGCGCTCAAATTGAATTAAGAGAAACTGGCGCATAAACCGCCCTCTGGATATCTGAATCCAATCTGCTAAATGTTTAATCTCGGGGCCGGGGCGGGACAGGGCAGGACAGGACGGGACGGGACGAGGCGAGACGGCGGCAGCGGCGGGAGGCGAGCAGCGACTGCGGGCGGGGGTGAGGACGGGGGCGGGACAGATGTCAGCCGGAGGGAGGCGTAATCGAGTTGTTTGCATGCGCAGCCCTCGCCTCCGGCGGCGCCACCGTCGCTCCCCCTCCTTCCCCTGCCTTCCCCCTCCTTCCCGCCCTCGCTGACCTGGCACGCGAGCCTCCAACGCACACTTTTCCTTTCACTTTTCCCTTTCGCAGGCAGTTTTCTAATGAGTCATAACTCCGAATCCCAGATTTTGACGTATATTCACGACTTGGGACGCTGAGGGTGAGAAAAATGGTTTTAAAATCCCAATTGCCTCCCCCACCCGCCCCTCGCCCAACTGTTCTACCGCCTTGGAGTTCCCAATTGGTTTGTAGCCATGGCGGCGAGTTGTTTTGTGAAGTCTATTTGATGGCATTTTGCATTCGTTTTGACATCATTTATGAAAAGAAGATACGGAGAATGTTACACAATAGTATTCAAGAGACGACATATGTTCAATGTTTGTACAATTCTTTCACGTATATTGACTTACAATTCTCTTTTTGTTTTTATTTTATTTTCTACGCTTTGTTCTACATTTTCTTGCTCTGCCGTTTTAAAGACGTTTCAAAGATTCGAGTCACTGGCATATTCATTGTGAATTTTTGATTGTAGACTCATAGAAACAAGTTCCACAGAACAGGTACAGGTAAAGGTAAAAAAATGTGTTCTGAGATGCAGTAAATAATGACGGAGTGGTTAGTGGCTGGTAATTATGCTCGGAATGTGTGAGCGTTGACTCACGCCGTCGTTTGCGGTTCTCCCAGATGCGATTGTTGTCGTGACAAAGGACTCGCGGTGGGTGGTATCATTGTCTTCTACAGCGCTGCCCATCTCACCCCCCCCTTGTCATCCCGCATAAAGCCCCCACCACTTTTTGACTTCATAATAATCGGTGTTCATGTACGGTTGCAATAGCTTCCTTAACCCCCAAAAGATTTAATATTACCGCCTTAAGCTTCAATGAATGACCGAAATACAAGACAGTCGCTCCGGTTGGAGTAACCCTTTGAGAACTAACATTTTTTTTAGTTTTCTATATCCGATAATCCCGAAAGTCAAACATTTTTTTCAACTAAAACAGTATACGAGTATTATTTCGGAGATAAGATATGCAGTAAACTATCCAATCGACACGAATTCAATATTTCAATATCGTATTGTTTTCTTCTCACTTTATTCTAAATTTTCAATACACTCTAAATATCTTGAGACCATTGCCTCCTTCAAAGCGTCTTGGACTGGAGCCTTTCTTCATATTTGTATCATATTACTCATTTCACTTTCTGCCGTTCTGAAATGCCCTTTCAGCGAATTCTGTGCATGTCCTAGCTAGTGTGACGTACTAGAGTGGAAAACACAGACGACTGCTCTGATTGAATAAATACAATATATTTACAGATTTTTTACAATTAATGTACAATGATATGATACAAAAATCTAGCCCCTTGGCAACCTTTCAATTCTCTTAGCCGCGAAACCCCGCGACCGTCCCCTAGGCCTCGCCCAGAACCACTGCTTCGGAAGCAGCAAAAAGCAACGCGAAGTGCGAAGCTGTCGGACATAGAGTCCCGTAACTACACCAGTTACATGGCTTGTTGCCAAACCGATCTTCGACCCGAAGATCACGTGCAAGGATTGCACTGGAGATACCTCTCGTCTTTCGACACCCAGCGTATCCCGCGAGGCTCGTGTCGGCGCGGCCTTAAATATCCGCCGGCTCGCCCCCACCCTACAAGCAGCGGGCGACACACGGCTCGCTGGCCAGCCTTTCCAGAGCTACAACCGACACCTCTTAGACTCGCATCCGCGCGCGTCCCTTTGAAGGAAATTCCAGCCGGGATTCCTGAGGGCTTTCCCAACCGGCGCGGCGTGGCGCCGCACCCGTCCACCCCCATCCACATCCGGCTTTACGCGGGTTTCCCCGAAGCGGCCCGACGCACCGGCGCCGGACTAGGCGACGCTACACTAGGTCCTATTTCACTTGTTTTGAACGCGCGGTCCGCGTCAATGAAGGCTTCAGGCTGGACAGAAGGGCCACTAATAAGCTGAAGCAACTCGCTCAGTGGCTATGTTCTCAGTCCCTTTCATTTACCATAAATATTCCAAAAATAACTCATGAGAATCGCTCCCTGTAAACCCAAGTGTTTTATGAATTCGCGGTGCTTGGACAAAACGGTTTTTTCCCTGGAACTTGTAATTACTACGCTCACTCCAACCGATGTCGAGAGTTCACTACAACTGAATCCTCTTGTACATATTAGTATGTAGAGCGGAACCAGTGTTTTCAGTTTACTATTCCTAGTTCACTATAACCAGAATCGTCTGTTTTAGTACGGAAATACTGACTAATTGTCTTTTCGAATCCACTTTGCGTATATACATTCATGTAGAAATCTGTGACCGTATCTATTGAAGAAGGCTTATATGATATTAACACGAAATCCTTTACTCATCGGCAGTGGTACAAAAATCACTTGTTTCAGTTGCAAGCAACAGCGCGTGGAGGCGGATTAAGATGTGAATTTTGAGAAGTTTGAAAAAGAATTCCATTACGTTGCCATTACTTAGCGAAATCAGTCTCTTTTTTAAAATACCGAATAAACTGGCATTATAATACCGAGTGCTGGCATTATATTTTTTAACAACCGGTTCTCTTCAATGCTTTGCATTCACTTCTTATTTTCTTCAATAGAATAAAAGTTCATTAAATAAAGTAACATGCCTCTACAGAGAAGTTTTAATGTTACATGGTTTTACAGGTTTATGGACACAGTAATTTAAGAACTTAATAATTCTGCCAGGAGGTTACAAAAGTAATCACAATGCTAGTTGATTCTGTGAATACTTTGTACTCCTATTCTTTCTGACACGCATATCAGTAGTCATATGGTGTTCAAGACGTACCCAGTACTTCACAAAATTAGTTGCATCCCACACGGCAAGAATCAAATTACGAGAGATCGTCTCAATCAGAAATATCAATCACAATAACAATAATTTCAACAAATTGACTGTGATATATTTCAACTGGTTCTGCAAATCACAAGAATTAATTAATTTTAATAACCGAGTCTGCAAGCTACAGTAATTTTAACAATCTGTTCGCGCGAACTGGTACGAACCGACTGAATGACAGCACTGCGAATAAAATGAAATATACGCAGAATAATAAACCTTTCTTATAAATACTATTATTTGTCAATTAGCTATTTTAAATATTGCATTTTTACCGTTTTGCATAATTTTGCATTTAGATCTTAAGAATCCGTAATTCTTTTGTAAATTAATTGTGACTTTTTAACATGTTTTTTCATTCTTAAAGTGGTTTAAATAGGCAACTATTAGTAATGTGATAGGTGCATCAGCCTTATCTCGGTCACAGTGTTTGTTTCCTAGCGATTCTCAGAGAATGTTGAGATGGCCCATTGTTTTTCTCTCGACACAAATCGTAGGCTAACACTTCTTCAAACATTACATACAGTATACATTATTCTTTGACGCAATAAACCAAATTACCTTTTGTAAGCATTGACGTATGAAATTCATTATGTGGTCAATATTTTTTTTCTTGAGAGCTCCCCCTGTCTGTATTGTAATCAATATCACATTTCTCCAAAATTGATTTTCC
The DNA here is from genome assembly GCA_011170035.1 of Teleogryllus occipitalis. Classification (NCBI taxonomy): domain Eukaryota; kingdom Metazoa; phylum Arthropoda; class Insecta; order Orthoptera; family Gryllidae; genus Teleogryllus; species Teleogryllus occipitalis. The sequence goes on from BLKR01004707.1 coordinate 84,114, forward strand.
GGAGGCAAGATCCAGAACGACTCTACATAACATTGAGAAAGGACAGTTCCGAAACATTTGTCCAGAACGAGAATAGCGATTGAAGTGCGTTGCTTCGTAATGGTCAAAGTGGATTCATTTAAATCTTTTGGTTGTGAGGGAAGATAAAGCAATTGCCATTGGGCCCGCCTGCCTAATGGTTGCGATAGGGCCTTTCTCCCATGGCGAAGGGAGGGGAGGAGAGGAGAGGAGAGGAGAGGAGAGGAGAGGAGAGGTGATCAAGAGAGCGGCATTCCTGTGCCAGCGCTGCGATGGGGCCGGGCGCGACTCGGCGGCCTTGGCTTGGCAGAGCCGGTTCCCGCGTGCGCGGCGCAGGCGGGCGGGCGGGCGCACACTGGTTGAATTGGGCCAAAAACCTGGCCATAATGCCAAAATTCAAAGTGCGCGTTCGGAATTCAGACTTGGCAAATCTCGTTCGGAAGACATTGGAGCACACTACTTCAGCTTCAGAAAGTTATTTCAATAATTTTTGTCTTCCTCACGGTCTCGTAAAGTTACCGTTGCTCGAAACACTCGAATTCATTGATTCTTGTCAACGATATTTGTGAAATTAAAAAAAAAAAGTGTTCAAATTTTTTTGTGGATTATTTTTGTATTTCTGTATAGAAGACACTTTTGACTATGTTAGATATATTTTTAAGAAAAAAATGTCAAATAATTATATGTATAATACGGCTGAATTCTGACAGAGCGTAACAATGTTAGTCACATGTATTGTGGATTATATTTTTTGTCCTGCATATTTCAAGTAGAATGCCCTCAATCAGAATAACACACATTTAGCTTCACATATCTGCACGTTTGTTTTATAACCTCTTTACTGCAATGCTACATAGTAAGATTTAACACTAGATATCCCGGAATTGCCTTGTACGCCACAGGGAATTATTTTCTTGTGTTTTTTCGATTTCTCCTTCTTAAAATTACTTTTAATAAGAAAATTACTGATATAAATTTTTAGAATGAAAACAATATTAGCCCGCGACCGCGAAAACGATTGTATCCATATTTCTACACATATCATCATTTCTACGAGTCAGTTAGCCATTTCCAAACCGCCATTTTGAATTTTGAAATTGCATTATAATATTCGAAATCAGTGATCTCCAGAACCCCATATGTATATTTTTTGTGCATTTTTGTTTTTCAATGAGTTGGATCCGCCATTGTGAAGCCGCCATTTTGAATTTTGATTTTTTATTATGATATTCAAATTCAGCGACCTCAAAACCCCAGTGATACCCATTTTTAGGCAAATCCATTCGCATTTGCAATTATGACCAGGTTTAAGGTCCGATTGAACCAGTGTGGGGCGGGCGTGCGTTCGGCTGGCCCTCCGCGGCCGCAGAGCGGCTACCGCGGCGCGCGGGACGCGGTCCCGGCCCGCCTGGCAGCGCAGAAAAGTACATGAACCACCCGGGAGGGGGAGGGGGGAGACAAGCGAGGAGCGCGGCGCGGGTCGCGGCCTTGACCGGCGACGAGGTCAGCGCTCAGCGACCGCCCCCTCCCCACCGCGGCTGCGTTTGACAGCGGCCGAATGCGCGAGGTCGCAGGGTCGCCGAATCCCAAGCAGCGCCAACCGCCACCAGTCGTCTTTCTCCTTCCAGGCCTCCCCCGCCTCCCACTCTTCCTCGGCTTCTTTACGAGATCCTAATGGCCTACAATCCGATTGCTGATTCTTGCTGAAGACCGTTTCCACAGACCGTCATGCATCGGAAAGTTATGAAGTTTTATTTGTAGGGGCGGATTTTTATGCCCTAAAACTTCGCCAAAAATGATTAATAAAATGCCCTTAAAATGTTTTTAAAATGCCCTAAATGCAAAGAAATATAACGTAAAAAATTGATCAAAGGCTTCTTCCTTTCGTTCAAGTGAACGCAGTTTGCAAACTTTTGTTTTGGACTGTTCGTTGTGAATTCGCGCGCGCGCGTGTGTGTGTATGTGTGAATGTGAGTGCGAGTAAGATCTATCTTCATTGCAATATACACCAGACAAGTGAAATAAAATTTTTTATAGCGTTATCGTTACCACTAGTACCAGCAATAACCAATAAGATCATGAAATAACCTAGTGTAAAGCGTGTCCAAACAATAATGTTTGTTGCAAAGGGCTAGAGTGCGATTATTTTCGAAACCTAACTCTCTTTGTTTTGGTATGAATTCTTTTACTGGCAATTCTCTCAATGCAGAACTAATACAAAAACTCTTGCGCCACCTGGAAATCAAAGCCAGAACTATCTGCGCAGGATGTGAACACACCTGACACGGACACTACCTATACAATTATCTAAATAATGTTAGACTATACTTCTACTAAATTTAATTCTAATTATTTTACATGAATTGCTTATTTTTTATTGTATAATTGTGTTCTGAATTTCGGAAAATTCTGGAATTTCCATCATTAGATGGAGCTGCAACTTCCAGTGTATTGGGGCACCAGCTGCCAATGTTTGCAATGTATGTGGTCGGTCCCAACTGAAATTGCAACCCCAACTCCTACGGAAATATTTTTTGAATCCGCTCTTGTTGAGGGAACTCCATGTATCACTTCAGCTGATATCTTATTCTTGAAAATAAATGCAATTAACATATTTATAACACTCACAAATCAATAAGAAAATTGTGAAATATTTTCTAGTACTACAATGTAGATCCACTGACTCGTCACCGCTCTATCATAATTTTGATCAGCATAAAATGTGATGATTTTCGTAACTCATTGAAAGGACTGAAAGTACAATAGATAATCCTGTAGTACAAATATTGATCAATCCATCTAGAATATGACAAAAATATTTCGGTATTATATTTAATCTGTTAATAACATCATTACAAATGCAGCACTCACACAGTGTCATAAATACGTTGTATGATGATGCCGAAAGAAACGTGAACTTTTACAATTTTTGAAAAACTGGGGATTTCAAAGTAAGTCAGACCTGCGTCATTCTTTTAAACAACATTTACGCTATTCAATGACAAAGTTTAATAAAAAAAATTGGAGCCATTTTTGAGAAAATTTTGAAAACGTTGTGGCTTGAAGTAATCTGACCCCAAAAATCAAAATATCAGTTTCAAACTGGCAGAACCTTGAGTTCATAGAAATCAATTGGTGAAAACTGGGTTAGTCGCTAGCGTTGACCATGGACAGACGTATGGACGGACAGACAGGCAGACAGACAGACGTTTTGCTGTCAATCGATTTTTCGGTATCAAGGACCCACAAAACATGGATTTTGACTCTACAGTATGTTAGAGGAAGAAATTTTCTTTATTCAGGAACAAGATTTATTCACTTTTTCGTTACCAGGGGCCGGGAAATTTTTTTTCGGTCGGAAATACGCCGTTTTCCGGTGCAACATTACAATGCTTTCTCTTCTTTCGAAGTAAGTCAAGAAAGTAACGACTGAAAAGGAGTATGCATGTGTTGTGGAAAGTGACAATTTTTGTATAAAACAAAAACCTATTTATTGAGCTTAGAATACTAACATTGCTTTGCCTATTTATTTATATGAAACACTGGTATTCCTCGAAACTGACGTACTCTCGGATATTTTCATGCAAAACATATCTCCTCTACTCTGAATTCTGCATCTGACTTGATTCTATTATTGAGGGCACAAAACCGGAGTCACATATGGCATATGTAATGAAAACATATATTTCATAAATCTAGCCCAGAAACTACATACCGACACTCAAACTTTGCATTTTACGAATGTATTACATTATTGCGCATTACTTTCATAAAACAATAACTTATCTCTTAAGTTGTCTGAAACGCTCTACGGAATGATATATGAAATGGCACAATACTAAAAGGAATGAATCAAGTTACGAACTAAACCCATTACACATAATAACAATAAACTAATTAGCGTTTTCAGTTGGATTGTATGGCTGACAAACATAATTATTTGATGAATTCCATAGAACAATCAAATGCAACAGTCAGTAATTTATTTCCCATTCAGCTACAATAACTCATTGCCATAACTCAAAATATTTCACTCAACTTCCCGGCTCGGAGAGAACCCCGACTTTTTTCCCTGCCAAACAGTGCTGACGCATCCTGGCCCAATACTCTGCCATCGTGATCTACAACGCGTGATATTAACGTACACACCAAACAGCGCTCGCAAACGAATGGCACCACAAATACATGGGTTGTCCTGGCAACACCCTCTCCATTAGTGGAGTTGCTTTCCAGGATGAAATCAGTGGTAGAAGACCCGTAAGCTCCCATCGCTACCTGACGAGCAAATAGACGAAGTAGAATTTAAAATTACGCATGTCTCTTTAAAATAGATGCTGCCACATTGAAACGACGCTAGCGCATCCTCTAGTCCATTCTCTGAAACAGCGAATGTTTCACCAATACCTACTAATACTTCAGGCCTCACAACTTGATCCGTGATGTCAGCACATGAAGACATCACACTGCCTCTCCGACATCGTAAGACGCGTCAATGGAGAGGAATATTCGAATTTAACGAAGTGTGGATTGAAAAAAACTTACTTTTGGAGCTACTTGAAAGAGCACAAATGTTTGCTCTTTTCTTATCATTATCAAGACTTTCAGGACTGTTATTACGTTCTAATGGCCGATATTAAATAACTTGATACTGTCAACGATACTTTAGCAATCTCTTTATTATTGTTGAAAGAATTTATTAGAAAAAGAATTATGTCACTCGTCACCAAAATTGCATTCTCCAAATTTCTTTTGGAATCATACAATTGGAAGATATAATACAAATGAATCATATAAATGAAAGATGAAATACAAGTTAGGTTCTTGATGTAACTTTTAACCCGCACTCATGTTCTTGCTTGATCTCACGTCTTCTTATAATACTTATTTTAATTCGTGGGCCCGAAAGTTTTCAATGTTTTAATTATTAACGTGTATGTAGGAATGAATTAGTCTAATTCTTACCTTAGAGGATTGCGTTGGGTGAATAGTTTTCCTACGAATAGCTTTATACTATTTCTTCCGCAAACTTTGCCTTTGGGGAAAGAAAATGCAGACACACTAGGGCCATTTTAATAATTCTCTCGACAATTGGGAACCCAACATCTAAAACCCACATTTCAGATTTCAAGTAAGTATTATTGAGCAACTATAAATTAAAACAAAAACACTGGCAAATAACTCTGGCACTGTTTTGCTCAGCTGCAACGCTAACAAAATGGGCGACATGCAGGCTGCGTGGGTCCACATGTGCCTGCGTCGCAGACAACTGATGACGTAGTTTGGAGGCCTGAGTTATTAGTAGGTGTTGGTTTCACCCACTATTATATATTAATATAAGTGAGATGGGTGTGACGGCACATTAAACTACTGTTTACGTTGATTATTTATTCCAGGCACCATTTGTTTGCTATATTTTTCGTTTAACTTTAGTATGATTATTCAGAATGTCCGGGGTGGAAACGTCAAAAATTAGAAAATAAGCTCTTAAAACAATTTTAAGCATATTTTGTCTAATAAACTTCTTGCATATTCTGAATGGCTAAGCCGCAATAAGCACTCAAAAGTTGGTTTGAAAGGCAAAAAATTGCATTGCAGAAACATAAACACTCCAGAAATATATAAATTGTTTATTATTTACAAAAGAAATGAAATTATTTGTTCAGAAAGAAAAATTAACCCAGAAATAAAAAAGCACCCAAATTACACAATTCGACTACTTTTTTATTTCTCGATTAATTGTTGTTTTTTTTGAACAAATACCTTCATTTCTTTGGTATATAATAAACAACTTACATGTTTCTGGAGTAATGCTACGATTCTGCAATGCTAATTTCTGCCTAGAAAGCATTTTTTCAAACCAACGTTTGAGTGCTTATTATTGCTCAGCCATTCAGCCATTCAGAATATCCAAGTACTTTATGAGACAAAATATGCTTAAAATGGTCTTAAGAACTTATTTTTCAATTTTCAACGTTTCCTCCCCGGATATCCTGTATTAGGAACTAGAGTATAGTATCCATAATACTTCAAGTTTTTGGGGTATAACTACTCAAACAAAAGAAATTGTACCTCAGCTTCTGGGTCAATGACACTCATCGCGATCAGGTTTTTCGTCCAATATCCGTGATCCTTGGAGTACATGCTGAGATCGCTCCATTTTTGCTTCTGAATATAAAAAGCTTTACTGCTTGTGCACATGTCTTGAGCTCAGAGGAGAATGAAGTTATTCAAATATTCGTTCTCCATGTTCTCTAGCCAGTAAGCCGATTCCATTAAGACTAGCACGATAAGGGATAACAGCCATTTGCAAATAGTTTCTATTACACGGCAGCGAATGTATTCTTATTAATTCCTACCGAAATGCTCGTTGCTACTTTATTTATAATTCAAGTTTATATGCATATGAGTTAGGGTAGGGATCCCAGAGCTCAAGAAAACGTGCACAGATTGCGCTTTTCCCATTGATATTGCTTTTTGAAGTAAAATAATAATTTAAAAAATTAAAATTGAAGTAATGAAAATCAGAAACACAGTTTTTCAAGAGGTTTTCATTGAACGGTTTTCAGCTTTACGGATATGTTTTACACATTTCAGACTGACGATTCCTGAAGGGGTGATGTTGACTGCAATACCTTTTCCACATCTTCGGTACGTATTACAATAACTGATTCAAAAAGCAATGTGTTGTTAAAGTTGCCGAGATTACCATTGCTTTCTTCTGGACTTAATGTAGCTTTGCTATGCGCACATTTTGATGAGGTCTCCTTTTGCTTGTTGGGTAAAGAGTAGAGCTGGAAATGTGGGTTGCAATTTTGTTTACCAATACTATCAAATCAAATCTGTAGTTCATTCATCATCATTCATTCATTCACTTCATCCGATCGAAGTGCCTCAGGGCATGAACTGATGTCACTGCAGAGGCTTTGTTCGAGAGGTTTAAGGGTTCGAGTCCCGACAGTGACAGCACCTTTGACACTAGCTAGGGCGAATTCAGCTGCTTTCTGGAGGAACATTCTAGCGTTCAGTTGCTCTGATCGGCAGATTTCCTTGGTTTCTCCAATTAACACTAGGCGAATTCCGGAGCAGAACTACCCTATTAAACGGGCGACAGACCGCCCGCGATCTTTCCTTCCTCTTCCTTGTCCAATCCTCAGCCTTACTTACACATTCTTACACGTACAAAAACTTCTCTACCATACATGTCGGGAGGGCAATTGAGAGCTTAGAGCTTGCCCTGGCTGGGGCGATGCCCCGCTGGTGGGAGGTACCTGCATGAGGAAAACCCCGCAAACTGAATGTAGGTCGGCGCCGGTTTTTATCATCTATCGGGGAAAGAACACCACCACCTCACACGATAAAAACATGCTCTACTCTTACGGGAATAAGGACCATAGCAGTTGCCGTGCCCAAGAAACACGAAAGAATCAATTAAGATTTTTTTTTCGGGGGAAACAATTCTAGTTTTAAAATGCTGCCTACTTCACTTTGCAGGTAATTTTACCCATTATTCAACTACGAATATTAAAAATGTGGGGTATGGATTCTGGAACTCAAGGAAACGAGCGCAGTTTCTACTTCACATACGTCACATACAGGTTTTTCTGTTTTTAACGAAAATAAATTAAATGCCATCACAGTTTCTCAATCCCTTCTCCCTATACTTTTTTACTTTTAAGATACTTTTTTAGCCGTAAAAAATTCGATTTTTGAAAACCTTTTTTTTCTACATTAATTATTCAGGAATATTTTGGTGAAAAAAATTTCGATATCTGCAGTAGTTTTCGAGTTATGATTTAAAAGGTATGTAGCTGCATCATAGATCTAGAGTAGTAAGGGAAGCAAATCTCATGACTCTAACTTTGTCCCTTGATGTTCAGAATTACCGTTTTTAAGATCCGTTTGCCTTATAACTCAAAAACTAATCATTTTAAAGCTATGAAACTTTTAGGATGCATTTAAATAAGAATTATCTACAAAACCATGCTAAACCATACATTTTAGATCTATGGTTTTTCTGATAAGAAATTATAAAACTGAAAAAACTATTAAAAATCCATATATTAATTTTAGATTCAAATTAAAAATATTATTTATTCAGAGATCTAAATGATCGAGCATGGTTTTGTACCTGTGAGTATTGCCAACAAATTAAAAGAAGAAATTTGTAAAAATCTTTAAAATTATTTGAGTTATCAGGGAAACACTAAGTCAGTGCATGAAAAAATAATTGAATTTTTATTTTTCCAAAAAAGAAAAAAGAAATTAAAAGCAAATTTTTTCCTTGCAGAAGAAAGATATTTCTGTGTCAGTTCATTTTCACTGCTGTAAAGTACGACTTTAATGGAGAAAAAAAAGTGGAAAATAATACAAATTGAACTGCTATAAGCTGCATCTTCACCCTTAATATGCTTTTGTTTTTAAGTTATTTGTTTTTTGGTACTGAGAACTCATTAAGAGAATTTCAAAGTACGCGCTAATCGGCTCACTTAGACTTAACGGTAAAAATAATGGCGGTTGACATGCGATTTGCTGCAAAGAAGGCGGCTCTTTAGCCACTATATTTAGTAATATTCTATACAATGCTGTACATATTCACTTTTAGATGGATGCCTGATGCTTTGGTGTCAGTGAGCCCACCCATAGCGCCATTTTGCACGGCAAAAACCTTGTTATTGCGGAAAGTGGCGTGTAGTAGGGAGCTTTCTGTTGTTTGATGAGTGTTGTATTGTTTCTAAATTATATACAGGGTGAGTCACGTAACTTTAGCACGTCCTGTAACTTTCGAAAGGTTCACGTTATTGCAGTTTTCACGAAAGTACATGAGGGAATGGGGCTAATTGACACGTGTATCTTTATAATTTACCACCTGTGTTTTACGAGATATTGGAGGTAACTTTGGTTTTCAAATGGAATTATACATATTTTTCAGTATATCATGACGAGCTTAAAAAGACGTATTCAACGATATTCATATTGTCATATGTTAGATAAGCATTTTTTGAGAAATTTTTATTTTTTTGCGACTTATATTTAACGGATATTTTGAATGTAACTGCCCGCCACGCAAGGCCACGCAGCGCTCCACCAGCAAAAGCGTGCTCGGAGAAGGGAAATAATCTTAGTATTTGAAGATATGAAACATATTCCAAATATTCACAAAACTGTTGCAGATTTTTCCTAAACTCTGGTTTCCATCCTTCCGCATTTTCATATTTTTTGTATTAAGGATTTAAAATACGGATTTATCATATGTAGTATGTACTGAAATAAGATTTTTATTTCAACTTCATTTAAAGGGGTGTCATTCCACAGGATATTAATAGGATCTTGGAAACTAAACACTATAAGTATAAATTATTAAGATTGAACAAAGAAAAATGAATATTTTCAGCAAATAGTTGTTTTGTTAATAAGAATATAATAACACCGTATGAAAAAAATGCACGAAGGTAATAATAAAAACTATCCCTATGCTTCTCTTACTAAGTTATTGTTATATGCTCTTTACGTTAAAATTGTTTGCTCAAAATGAGCAATATTCTTTGTACAGTCTTAATTATTTATCCTTATTGTCTTTTGTTTCAAGATTCCGTTACTATCCTGCGATATAAAACCTCTTTAATGGAGTTGAAGAAATAAACAATTACAATACATACTTATGACAAACCTTTCTTTTCAATCCTTCAATTCCTTCAATCAACGAAAGACAAAAAATCTGGAAATGTGGAGGGATGGAAAGCAGAATTCAGGAATAAATTGCAACAGTTTTGTGAATATTTGGAATATGTTTGGTATTATGAAATACTAAAATCAGCTTCCTTTCCCCGAGTGCGCGTTTGCTGGTGAAGCCCTGCGTGGCCTTGCATTGTGGGCAGTTACACTCAAAATATCCGTTAAAACTGTGACGCAAAAAAAAATCAAATTTACTCAAAAAATGCTTATCTAACATATGACAATATGTATATCATTGAATTTCTCTTTTTACGCTTGTCATGATACTGAAAAAATATGTATTGTTCCATTTGAAAAACCAAAGTTACCTCAAATATCTCGTAAAATACAAGTTATAAAATTTAATAAATACATTTATCAATTAGTCCCATTTCCTCGTGCACTTTCGTGAAAACTGCATTGCAATAACTTGAACCGTTCAAAAGTTATAGGAGGTGCTAAGGTTACGTGACTCACTCTGTATGTTTTCATAATTCTGCCATTGTTATATTATAAGATCACTGTTACCGTCCTATGTCAGTAACTTCATCAGTTTTGAAAAACAAACAAAATTTTTTAAAGTAAAACTGTAAACATATGACCAGTATTAGTATTATATTGCTGTCCAATGAAGAGAGGTTGGTTTGAGACTGCACAATAATAGGATGGTGCTTTTTAAGAAACTGTAATCTACTTTATGTAAAAATATTGTGATTATTAGAAGAAATATTTTATTTGTTATATGTGTAATATTTTCTTTGCATGCCGAAAGGTAATATTTTGAACTTTCGTTTGCTCCTAAAATATTTTTATCTAAATAAAAAGTCTACAAAAACACTATTTTGCTGAACTTATTTTCATAAAAAATATCTCTGGATTCTCCAAGACCAACAATTACTTACAACCTTCTTGAATACGATGGTAAAAATTAATATTTCTGGTCAGGGTTATTTTAATATTATTTACATTGTTTTGTTCAAAATACGTTATATTTCTATTTTAAATGTAGACGTCTCTTTCTTATGATTAAACAGTGTCTTATTGATAAATACGATGTATACGTATTAAACTTGTAATACCTACCCAAGTACCGTTGGACTGTATTTGACATTCGAAGCTTTTGCTCTGTAACTTGGCACCCTATTCAGTCTCACCTCCACCTATTAGGAGAACGCGAAGCCATCCATCTAGTGAAGAGTTTTATACATCATTGATTCTGTCTCACAGGAGAAAGATATAACTCTCGTATCTTGTAACCAAAGAGATAGGAATATATTCAAAGCTCCATGCTTGCAACTTTTGTTTCATTTTACTTTGCTGACACAGGTGGCCGTGTTCGGGGGTATTCTTCTGTCAATGTCGCCGAAAGTAAGGAGGCGTTGGTCAATTTATATGTTACTTTGTTAATCGTTGCTACGTTTATTCTATACCAACGAACTTTCGCTCATATTTTAAAATATGGTTTTAGTTGAGTCTTTGTCCCCCGATGAACCGATAAGCAAAACGTATTACAACCGATCGTATAGTGCAGTGCTGACTTCAGAGAAATTATGCAATGAAGAAGAGCAGGAGGAAGCCGCACCCCCCATCGAAGGATCCGGTGATGCGTCGTCTACTTACATCAAACATCCTCTGCAGCACACGTGGACGCTGTGGTACTACGAAAATAAAAGAAGCAAGACTTGGGGAGAAAATCAGCGAGAGATAAGTAGTTTCGACACAATAGAAGACTTTTGGAGCCTTTACAATTACACAAAGTTTCCCAGCGAGTTGAAGCAGGGATGCGACTATTCGCTTTTCAAATATGGTATCCGTCCCATGTGGGAAGACCAGGCTAACCGATGGGGAGGCAGATGGATTATTAATTTGGACCGTCCGTTTCGGGACTTTGATGTCGATAAGCTCTGGCTCGAAGTATTGCTTTGCTTAATTGGAGAATCCTTTGACGATTACGCCGACGAGATATGCGGCGCTGTTGTTAATGTGAGACCTCAAAAGGACAAGATTGGACTGTGGACCTCCAACGCACGGAACACACAGGCTGTTACATTCATCGGCCGTAAATTAAAGGAACGTTTGAACCTTGACAGAAAAATTATTATTGGATATTACGTTCACAAAGACACAATGCAACATTCTTCTTCACTGGCAAGATGCTCTTTGACACTTTGAAGAGATTTTTCATCGCGTTTCTTTCGTTGATTACGAAGAGTTTGAAGTGAAATATTCGACCTCCTGTAAGTGAAATTATTGATTGTGCAATTTTGAAACAGCTATAATACGCATAAGATATATGTTGTATTTTGAACTTTTGGCAGCATAATTTTTATGGTAGTAATTAGCTTACGCAAACCGCGTGGATGATGCAAGTTTATTTGAATAGCAAACCATGTCTTTTACTACATTTATAATATGTTACTCTTGGCATCAGTAATATTCTACACTATTACTTGGCTTTTGAATATACATTGACTGAGAGAGAATAATAGGTATTATGAAGAGAGTTATTCTTTTTAGTATGTAAGCTATTTGGTATCGCTGTGGAACTACGTTTTACGATGGACAATTAATATAGGTAAAGAAGATATATTAATATTGTGCAATACATGTAAATCGTCAATTTGAAGGAGTAATAAATGTTTTCCTGGTCTCATTGAGAAAATGTGTTGGCTTTTGGTGAAGTAAGGAGAGAGAGGAAGCATTATCTTGCTCGTTATGAGGTGAGTCCCATTTAGCTTAAGCAAACGATTTTAGCTTTCAGAACGGATTGCATGAGCTATTCTTTCCACTTCTATTAAGTTCCCATGAAAGCCGTTACCACATGTGTAATCGTTCACCTTATGCAGACTTATAATTAGAGCCCGGAAGTTTGGCAATGTACCTTTTTATTATTGTTACGATTTCATGACTTTTGACAATAGAAGTCACTTAATTGTACTTCTGGAGTTGTTTTAGTAGATTTTCATTTTGCCTATTTTAGCTTCTGATGCCTATTTACGGCATTTTGTCTTACTTGTGCTTTTTTCTGCATTACTAGTACCCTTTTCTGCCTTTTGCGTCGTTACTTCACCTTTTTTTCTCACCTGGTACCAATCTCTATCAAGCTGGAAACTTACCTGCACGCTTGTCCAACGTGAAGGCACGATCGTGTGTTGTCTTTCTGTGGCCGCGGCTGCTCCAGTGTATGGTTGTGATAAAGACCTAAAAGGGAATGGAAGATGATGCCAGAGAAGATTTTTTAAATTTTCCATTGATGCTGACAGAGTTTTTCGCTCAGAAGAAAGCTCAAGTTTATGTATGACCTCGGATCACTTTTGAGTTCAGATCTGACTGTAGATGATATGCCGTTCTTCGTAATTCCTTTTTGTTCTCTCTTACCTTCTGGCAATTAAACAAGTGCAAAGAATGAAATCTATAAATACTTTTTCACTGATATCATTTCAAGATTCAAAAGAGTTCACAATATCATTTCATAGAGACACCGTCGCGAGTAAAATAAACTACTAGTCTTCTTACAGGATGGTCATGTGCAATCAATTTACAAAGAAAAGTTAGTGTCCATCCACACGGTGCTAAAGTAAATTTTAGTGTTGGAATAAAAATGTGTTACTTCTATTTTTTTCTCTTACAAGAATGACTTTAAACTGGAGTTTTTTCAATGTTTCCTGTGTTTTTACCTCCCTACTTTAGCCAGAATAAATGCCTTTTTATATGCCTATTTTAGTAAAAATAAATGCATTTTGCCTGCCTCTTATAGGTAAAATAAATGCCTGAACTTCGGGGTTCTACTAATAATAGTTATTAAAGAAACAAGTTTCAAATGGATAGCATTATAATGTTAAATGAGACGCGAATATTTCAAAATTTTATTGAGGACGACACTGGATTAATTTACTTTATTTCATAAAGTTGGTCAAGAGATAGATATGAATGTGTTAGTTTCAACAATAACGATTTTCATTTGTTTTATTGATTTGACGTAATTATTCTGGCTATATAACATTAGAGGAAGTACTTTTCTGAATATAGGAACAAGAGTTATTTAGTTTTTCGTTATCAGTGACCGACAAAAAGAGTTTTTCTATCGAAAATTCGCCGTTTTCCGGGGCAAGATTATAATACTTCCTACCAAAGGCCCACCCGCGGCGTAAGATTCGATTTCGGGCGAGGAGGCATGGGTCGTCGCGCTCAGGGTCTTGGACTCGAATGAAATACAAACCCGTGATGGACCATGGTTTCCTTTCGCGTCATGAATCGTTTTCCAGCAAGCGAGAGCTTATGCGTGGGCGTCACCACTCCATGTGCTCACTAGTCATCAGTAGGGACTACCAAAGAAAGATCTCTCTAATGTCAGGTCATGCTCACGGGCATCCCCAATGTAAAGAAATATCCTGACAGACGAACCAGTTTTTCAGAAACAAATTTAGAAGTGTGTCGTGTCATAAATTTAAACATTTCTTGGAATAAATATACCATTGATGTTCTTTATTCATTGTATACATTACGTTATTTGTACACAAACTTCTCAATTGATTAATGAACCAGTTTTTCAGAAACAAATTTATCTTGTCGTAGTGTATCTTGTCATAAATAGTAATAATTTTTTACCTAAATCTAGAATGTTCTTTTTTCAATGAATTTATGTTCCTTTTTCTTAACTCCTTCCCATTCTCAAATATTTGAACATGAACACTGGACAGCGTTCCATTGTATATTTAATTAAGTGAAGTTAAAAAATGAAATTATTTTCAAAACATATTTTTCTACCGTGATTATTTTGTTCATGTTTCAATGAGATAATGTCGTAACACAGTTTAAAATTTTCTGTAAATATTTTGCATTGCTTTTAGTAATAAATATTTTTCTTTGTGAATTTTGTTCTGTATTTATTACGTTTTTTAAATATTTGCGTGCATATTATATGACATAATTTAGGAATTTTTACAGCATAGAAATCTGAGCTGTAGTTGTAACATATTGTGGTCATTACATTTTCGTAAATGAAAGCAAGAAAGTTTAAATGACGAACTTGAGAGCATATGGTCTTACGCCAGATTTTTGGCCAAAAATGATATAGCCGACTTGTCTAACCATCTATGAAGACCGCAACCTTAAAATTTGTGTCCCTATAAAAAGGTTTGAATTTTGGCAGACGGGAGGCGAAAACAATAATTCCTGATAAAGAATTCGTATTAACTTAGTTACATTTTGTCTCAAAACTGATTTTCAGTATCAAATAGAGTAAATCTTATCTTCTCCCGAGCCCTTTAATGTGTTCCCAAAATATGTGTATATGTATATGTGCGCAAGTGACGTGTGAGTGCATGCGAATGCGGTTCTCACCTCTACACACCTACTCTGATTATAATGCGCGCTCTCTCTTTCTCTGTCTCTCTTGTGCTCTTTTCTCTCTTTTTTCTCCCTGTCTCTTTTTTCTCCCTGTCTCTTTTTTCTCCCTGTCTCTTTTTTCTCCCTGTCTCTTTTTTCTCTCTGTCTCTTTTATCTCTCTGTCTCTTTTTTCTCTCTGTCTCTTTTTTCTCTCTGTCTCTTCTCTCTCTCTTTCTCTCTCTCTCACACACACACACACACACATACACACCCACATTAACCTCTGGGAGCTCGTGGTGTAGCCTAGAAGGCTACTAACACTTAGAGGAGCACCTTGTAGGAGGAAATGAAAAGGAGATAAATTAGAAGATACGAGCGCTGAGTTACGTTCTTACTAATGTAGTAAATAAAAAGGAGAGAAAATACCGTCTGGAATCTTGATAAGAATAAATGAATCGATTATTTTTAAAACCCCCTTAAGTCGCTCTCTTGTATTTTCGCTCTTTTGTGGGAAAATAGAAGCTGCAGGAT
Organism: Teleogryllus occipitalis; assembly: GCA_011170035.1. Lineage (NCBI taxonomy): Eukaryota > Metazoa > Arthropoda > Insecta > Orthoptera > Gryllidae > Teleogryllus > Teleogryllus occipitalis. Next base: position 99,702 of record BLKR01004707.1, read on the forward strand.
ATATGCATCGTTCCATGTGTAAATCAGATTAATAGAATGGCCGTGTGGAGATTTGGTTTTGTTTTCAAATTCTATAAACCATTGACTTGCGGTGTATGTATGACTGTATATGTATGTATGTATTCATTGTATATGAATGGGATATCACTGACAGAGAGATTGGTTAAAAGGGATGTTCAATACGGAAATATTCCTATTTACCATCATAGAAACACATATTTCATGCATCTGTTTCTATCGTATGAACCATGTATAATGAAGATGTACATTCTCATTTCAGATAATATTGTT